>SNQJ01S0009098.1:136993-195013 GCA_010110895.2 Picea sitchensis | reverse complement strand
CTATAGTGCAATGCACAATTTCCTTTTAGATGTCAATAGAAACAATCATTTATCAATGAACAATGTCTATATGTCTTTTTCAAATACTTCAATAAACTCTAAAATTTGATTTTTCAATGTTTTCGAAAAGACAAAAACAAAATATTGAAAGAAAACTTGTTGTTCACTTTCCAAGAAGAACTCTGATTATTGAGAAAAGAAAATCAAATCATAAAGAATCAAATCATAACAACCCAATAAACTCTTTCAATGAAAGTAAAAACAAAAAGCAAACCAATGAGGCTTCTCAATGCAAACGAAAAATGTTCTTTCGAACCACCAAGAAAGTGAGAAACACCAAGCACTTAACTCTCTACCAATCACTGGTTCTCGGCCAATCAGGCACACTCAACTCCAGAAGTCAGAGAGAATGAAAAGGCCAATAAGAGCCAAGAAATGAAAGTCAAGCAACAAAGGGCAAGAAAACCTTGAAACCCTAAATCTGTTCAAGCAAGAAAACTAAGGCAAGAGATATGTAAATCAATGATCCAATAAGACAAAAAGATGTAATTCAACTGATCTGAGCAATTGAAAAAATCAAAACTCAATTTCAAAATTTTCAAAAATCTTGCTCGCAGGCAAGCAGTGTTATACAGTGTGAGAAGGTAGGATTCTTGCAGGCCACCTTATAGAAAGGTGCGAGGTGTTCGCACTGGACCCTATATGCAGGGTGCGAACCTGGCTAGTTCTCGCAGGCTGTAAATACACACAGTGCGAGAATCCCTGAAGATTACAAAAAATTTGAAAATGCAAGCAAAATTCAAACAGGTTTATAGACCCAGAAGGTCCCTCAGGATATCCTGAGGACTCAGACACTGACAAAACAGGAGAAAAATGAAAATAGAGAAAATGGCCATAGAAAATTCAAAAACCATAAAGAAAAATGGAATAGGTTCCCCAGTGGAGTCGCCAATTTTGTTTCAGGATTAATCTGTAAGTGCGGACACAAACCGATCTCCCTAGATCCACCTGGATCTAGAACAAAACAGGACAAAATAATACACTTTCCCTAGATCTAGCCTATTGAATGAACTAAGAGACAAGGATTATGGACATACCTTATGAACGCTTTCCTTGGGTCTCTGTTGTTCCAAGATTCACTCCAATGCTCTTGTGTCGTTCAGATCACAACAATACAAACCAATCGAAGTGAAGGCAAATCAATATATTCAATGGCTAATCTATACATATGATCAAGGAATTATGTAATAAAGTTGACATCATCTTTATGGGAAAGGGACATCTTACTATATTGAATTAATTGAAAGTGAAACTTACAACCTGAGCCTTGATGTTGTATATCTCCTTTCGATGGCTTCTAGCTCTGACACACACACTTGCTCATGCATGAAGAAAATCAACCACTTTTGATGACCTTGCTGGTGTCTCTAGTTGCTGTAGCATCAGTCCTTCATACGATATTACACTAATTCTCCAATCAATCTCTTGCTAATTTGCTTCTAACCTTTTCCATGAGAAATCTCTTCAATATATAGGAGAAGATAGATTAATTACTTGGATAGGAAATGATCCCAAGATATCTGGAATGCCAGCACCTGAATAACCATTTGAAAGCCAACTCATCCTTCTAGAAGATTCCCTTCTAGAAGGCTCGAGAATTTATCTTTTTCCTTCTTTTGGAAGATGTTCGCACCCTGAGAGTTAGGTATAGTGCGAACCCTTCGCACTCCAGCTTAATGCAGCCTGCGAGAATCAGGCATTCTCGCAGGAAAATATATAGGTAGCCTGCGAACCTCCCTTAAAAGTATGATTTCTGGAAGCAAACAAATGTAACTTTTCTCAGGAAAGTGTTCTTAGTGAAGATCTTGATTTTCCATCATCATTACATCATCATGATAACCAAAATTATGGATAACAGGGACCACGTGATGGGTTGTTTCCCCTTTCTCTGTAGTGGCACACTAGATGTCCCCACCTCTAGTTTTCATTCCTAGTCTGACTCTCCGATTTCCCTGTGATATCTTCAAGCTACACTTCTTCCTATTGCATAGACCCCACCAAAGGTTGTGGCCTTGGCCCTTCAGACTCTATTCTTTCACTGTCACCTCCATTCGTTCTATGGAGTACTTCAACACTAGAAAGTTGTAGTGGGTTTCCTATAGTTAAAGGTTCATGGGCCTATTCACTATCGTACGATTTGATATACATCCTAGCCATCATCAAGGCCTTCTCTTCTTCCTTTACCAATGTGACGCTCACTGGATCAACCTATGACAAGGGAATTTTGTCGACATCGACGATTTCCTCTCTTTGTGTAAACTCCTCTTCCTCCTGTGTGGATTCTTGCGGTGACCTATGGCTTCTGTGTCTTTTTCGTGCTATTTTTCTAGGTGTTCCTACCTTTGGAGGTGCTCTCATGGGTGATTCTTCCTTTCCTTATTGAGCTTCGACTGTTTCTATCTCTGCACTCACCTGTTTTCCTCTCGTCTTCGTTCTCGTTAGATTCTAGGGTTTGTAAATGCACAATACGTCTTGTTTGGCCCGCGTTTTCAATTTATATAGAGCATCATAAGTGCCTTGAATCTTCTCGAAGAATATTTTTTGGTTCTTATTAATGCGTTGAAGATTGTCATGTATGCTTAGTTCATTTTCATAAATTCCCAATTCGCGCCTTTTTACCCTGATGATCATTTTTTCTTTTTCGATCATTGGCCCATTTTCTGGTGCGATGCACTTTTTCGATGCACCGTACATTTGTGCTATGACTTTCCCTTAGTGCACTATGTTTTCTTCCTGTCAAACGTATGGTGTGTGGTCACTTTTTCTTTTTGTCACGTTGATTCCACTATCTATTGCGCACAATATTTCCTAGTATTTTGTAGTTTCTTTCTTTTCTACTTGTTTCTTCCTTTTTCTCATTTTTCTACTTTTGTCTTCCTTTTTATGAGTTTTCTTTCCTAATATCTACTATAGTACACTATATACATACCTTTCTTATTGCGGTGTAAATTTTAAGGGTTAGTAGTTTGACTATCCCTGTACAATTTCAGTCGACTACCGTTGATCATTCCTTTCAATTATGTTCCTCTCAAGTCCTTTAGTTGTACAGATCCCCCATCTATGACAATTTTTACTTCATATGGCCCTAGCCAATGCATTCTAAACTTACCGGGGTGTTGGAAATATTTATTGTCATAGAGTAGAACTAGGTATCCCTCCTTAAAACTCTTCTTTTTAATATGTATTTCATGAAAGGATTTGTCTCTTATTTTTTTACTTCATCATGAAATCCTGCCAGAATCCTATACTCTTCCATTTCCATTAGTTGAATTAACCTCTCATGTACTACGCCTCTTTCTGTCATGTTGGTAATTGTGGCTATGCGAAGAGTGGGTACTTGAAATTCTGATGGCACGAATTCTTCCTAGGCATACACTAATCTGAATGGTGTTTTTTCTGTCAAATTCTTACATGTGGTCCTATATTCCCATAGTAATGCCGATATATTTAAGTCCCAATCATCCCTCTTGACATTGTAGATTTTAGTCGGAGCATTTTTCAAGATCTTATTGAAAGATTCTATTGTTCCATTTTCCTGAGGATTATATGGTGTACTCTTTTGGTGATATACTTCAAACTCCTCAATCATAGCCCTAATGGTATTATTTATAAAATGAGTTCCTTGGTCACTCATCAAAATCCTAGGACATCCAAATCTGGTGATCACTTGCTCAAGAAAGAACTTTGTTGTTGTCTCTACGCTACAGTCTTTGACTGGTGCTGCTTCTTCCCATATTATTAAGTATTTAGTCAGAGTAATGATATATATAGCTCTTGACCTTTTTGTTGATGCATTAATAGGCCCCACAAAGTCTATTGCCCATTTTTCAAATACTTGTAGAGTCACTTGTGGTCATAGAGGCATCTCATCCCTTGTGTTGGGTTTTCCAACCCTCTGATAGGCATCATATTTCGGGAAATATTCATTGTCATCTTTATGGATTGTTGGCCATCATAATCCTGCATGCAATACCTTATGTGTGGTAGCTTTACCTGCATAGTGTCTTCCAACTATACATTCACGAGATTCTACTAAAATTATTGGCCTTTCATATTCCAATACACACCTTCCCAAAATGTTATCTGCACCCATTTTGTATAAATTTCCTACAATAAGTTGATAGTATGCAGCTCTAACTAACAATTTTTTCTTCTGCGTAGTGCTAAAATCTTATGGTGCAACCCCTATACTTAAGTATTCAATATTATCAACGAAGTATTCATCAACTACCTGTACTGAAAATAGTTTTACGTCAGGGAAGTTGTCTTTCAAGTTAGTAGGTTTTTCTTTATTAGTTATCCTTAACAGGTGATTAGGTCCTTCATTCAACTTCCTTGGATTGACTATCACATCGAAAATAAATTCTTGTAACAATAATAGTTATCTACATATCCTCCCCCTCAACACTGGCTTGTTTACTAGATATTTGAGGGCAGAATGGTCTTTAAATATTTTAAAGTGTTTACCCAGTAAATAGTTTTTGAATTTATGAAGTGCATATGCTATGACTAGGCCTTCTCTTTCTGTGGTGTTGTAGTTCTACTTTGATTCTGAAGAATTTCTTCTTGCAAAGGCTATAGGATGGTCTGAGTCCCCTACTCCTGGTTTCACTGGAATTTCTCCAAGTGTTATGGTTGATGCATATACATGCACATGAAATTTATTTTCCCAATATGGAAATACTATCATAGGTGTTGTTACCATCTTTTGTTTTAAAGTGCCCAATCCTTTCTGACAATCCTCATTCCACTAAAATCTGGTGTCCTTCTTTAACCATTTTTCCATTGGTGCAATAATATTTACATACCCCTTATAAACTTCTTGTAATAGCCTGTATGTCCCAATGTTTATCTTAACTGGTGCACTAACTTTGGTGGTGGTAAATTTACAATGACTGCAATCTTAGAAGGGTCCACTAGTAAACCTTGTTTATACACTATATGTCCCAACAATATTCCAAAAGGTGTATCAAAAATGAATTTCTTAATGTTTAATGAGATCTAACATTTCCAACATATTTCGAACATGAGTCTTAACACTTAAACAAGGTATTTTAACAGACTATATATAGTCCAGTCATCCAGATATACTTCTAGAAACTGATGTATGAGTTCCTTAAAATAATCTATGAATACTCTTGAAAAAATGGTCGGTGCATTCTTCAGCCCAAATGGCATGACTGTATATTGGTAGGATACCCATTCTGTAGAAAAAGTAGTCTTATACCTGTCTTCTGGAGATATTTTTATCTAATGGTTGTTGAAATGTAAACTTGACATTGAGAGGGGGGGTGAATTAGTGTCACAAATCATTGGACAATTTTCCACTTTTCATAAATTAATTGAATAACATAAATTTATTTCAATTTCTCAATCAATATATAAAAGAATAAATATTTTACTTATTTATTTAACTTGAATGAATACATAAGATCAATCTTCATCTTTAAACAATTATGAGAAACCCAACTCTCTGGTACAAGACCCAACTTGTATTTCTCAGATCCAACTGAGAAATGAGGAATCCAACCCTCATAACAAGTGCCAGCCTGTTGATGTCAGATCCAAATGAGATGCGAGGAATCCAATCCTCAAACAAGACCCATATTGTAAATAGGCACCAACCTAATAGTATGAACCTTTATTCAATACATTATATATAAATATATATACTTCAACAAATTCAACTACATGTTTTGTTCACCATACTTCTTTGTTTATATAGTCTCCCAATAGGTATGAGTGTGAAGAATTATGTCTCTTTGTTTGAACCATTACACCTCTTGATACACCTCTTCATTTGAATTAATAATAATAATTTCTATTATTATTATTATCATTAATAGTTTGATTTAAAGACTTCATATCACTTGTTTTTCATTTATTCTTTTTTGGATAAAAACCTGTCACTGAAAATGTTGTAGAAATTGAGTTCTACAAAGGCGCTTCCTTCAAACCATGTTTTTAAGAGATGCCTCTTCTTTCACTCTTATTCCTCTATCATGAGACCAATGTTTCGTGCTTCAAAATTATTCCTCTTTTTTATTTTTATCCCCTATATGTCTAGTGTTGGGACCATGTTCTCCAGGCTTCATAACTCTGGAAATTTTCTTCTCTTCACCAAATATTGTTATCTCCTAAGTGATGTCTTCCAGAGTGTTATATCTAGAGCAACCTAAATTCATATTTTTAATCCTAATATTTGATCATGATTTTAGATCAATGGTTTGATCATTCTCTTAAAAGATTCATTTCTCACAATTTTCTTATCCTTATCTAATGGGTTGGATTCCATCGTGAGATGGATGGTTGTCGTTTCCTATGGTACTTCGCGGCTTTGGTAGTTTTTTGTTTTTACAAACTTCCAATTCTTTCAGAATAAATTTCACCAAAGTGTGTATACTCTATTAATCTTGAGTTGACGTGTGTCCATAAACTTAAATGGTCTAGATCTTATTTTATAGCTTTGGTACTCTAGGACTCCAAGTTACTAGAAATATGAAGTAGTTCAATTCCTCCAGAGTGATAACCGACTGAATAATTGATAAAGCGGTGGTGACTACTTGCTTTCGGTTAACACCTCTGCTTACGATATCCTTCCACTATGCTTGATCAATGGTTGAGAATGCTCCCGAAGTAGATCAATGGTTAGCATTACTTCATGATTTACGCTTACTCTATCCTTCCATTGTACTTGATAAATGATCGAGAATGCTCCGGAATTAGATCAACAATTAATGTTACTTCATGATTTATGCTTACTCTATCCTTCCACTGTACTTGATCAACAATCAAGAATGTTCCTGAATTAGATCAACAATTAGCGTTACTTCATGATTTACACTTACTCTATCCTTCCACTGTACTTGATCAACGGTCGAGAGAACCCAGAATCAATAGTCGTCATTAACATCGGCCTTCAGTTCTTTGGGTATTTGTTGGTAGTAGAAACTGTATATCCCCAAATGAATTACTCTCGGAGTGACGTAGCTTGTTGATGTCACTATTGACGTGGCACTGGTTGAGTGGTTGCCACGTGTCACCTATATTCGTGACTTTCGTATACCTAAAGTACCAGCTAGACCTTGACACTTTTCACCATCTGATTGCAACATGTGTCCTTTCTAAAGTGGATATTCTGATGTGTTACATGTCCTCCTCTTGTATCTAACAATTGTAGGTTCATATGAAGTTTCTTATTGATATGATGGTTTTTGTTGCTTCGGGAATATGACACTTTTGAGACTTCGATCTAATCCTCCCAAATTGGTGAAGTGTCGAATAGATCTATCACCGTAGATCTTTCTTGTCTTGATCCTATGGCCTCTGTTTATTCTGGAACTTTGGGGTTCAAGATTTCTTGGCTCATCTGAGATGTTTATCATTGGAGTAGGTTAAGGTCAGATTTGACCGTGCTCTAACAATTGTTACTCCATATCAATGATTGACTGGATTTCTTGATTCAATAGTAAACAAGAGTTCATGACTCTGGGGATTCAGCCTTAAGGTTATTCCATTTTTCCCACTTCCCAATTCTCCCAGAGTGAGATCCCCCGAAGAATAAACCTTGAGTAACTTGACTTCATCTAAAGGTCATTCTTTAATATGAAAATCTTAACATGATCCAATGGTTGTTGGGAATTCGACTATTCAGGATATCAGGCCTTTGGCCTTGCTTATCCTATCCTTCCACTTTATTTTGAACAAAAGGTCAATATAAATCTCGAAATGTTTCTTAGATCGGACGAATCATGTCCACTTAGGGACTTCATCTTCAGATGAAATATCTTTTCCTTTGGGTAATTTTATCCGAAGTAGTCAACACCGAATTTGACCATTTTTCCTCCTACACAATTTGACGATTTAATTTACTCATGAATCTTCAATCACATGGACACGATTCTCACCTTCTTTACAGAAGTTACCTCTATGATCCGACGGTCGAGTTTTTCTTTTGAATTGTGGATGAATTACTCTCGTCTACTTGATCCTCTATAAAGGTTTTCTTTACTCATGGAACTTTGTGTCATGTGTTATTTCAAATGCGTCATCTCTCCTGAGCTTCGATTAACGTATATTCCTTTTTATCTATTCTTCGTTATTTCTCCTGAGATTTTAATAACTATTTGTGCATTATTTTATCCACTAACATTCAGTCGCTAACCCTCCTGAGATCTTAATTTCTTGTGCTTTGTTACTTCTTATGTACATGGATTATCTCCATGCTACCTCTCTTGAGATTTAGAATCATAGGATCATTGTTTATCCTATCGTGATCAACATTGATCACAAATTGCTTATGCCACAAGGTGATCTTACTCTACCGCAAGGTGATATTTTTTTTCTATGATTACTATACATGTTTGACTCATGTTTCCATCAATGAAAACACACAATAAATAATGCCAACAATCTCCCCCTTTTTCATTGAGGGCAACATATCTGTAAAATAAAAATGATTTCATACCTTTGCTCCCCATATCACTGATATTATTTTCTATCTAACATAATGCTTTTTTCTTTTTAACTTTGTTTTATTGCTTCTCTCCCCCCTTGACATCAATGAAAAAGAGTGAGGCTCTGACTATTTTTCTCCCTCTTTGAATTTACTAACTTTGTATCTCAGTCCATTGGGATATTTGTGTTTAAATAAGTAGTCTTCTTGATACTAACTTGCAGTGACACCCATTTTTAGTGATGAAGTCTTTTAAAGCTTAATATAGTTACTTTCTTATTTGATAACCAAAATAATCCCCATGATTGTTTATTGTCTTTCCTTTGTCAAATAGGACAAGGGTATGAATCTTACTGATCTTCTTGATCTGCTTCTTATTCTTCTCTGATATTTAACAGGAATATCAATTGAGGATTGATACCAATTGATTTAATACTAATTTTGTTATCAATTTATCTTTTCTAATATCAATTGATCTTTGTTGATTGATACCGCTTGAACTTCTCTGCTACTTTTTCTCTTCTCCCCTTTTTTACAAAAATTATAAAAAATGATCTTTTCTTATTCCCTCCGAAGTTAAACTCCCCCTAAGGCGATGCTCTCCTTTGTCCATTTTCTCCTTCTTGTATTCTAAAACTCCCCCTATCAATGATTTTTCTTTCTTTGGCTAAAGGATTACGACATTATCAGGATTGTTTCATATTCTTCTATAGGAACTTCCCTTTCTTGAACTTTATCTATTTCATATTGAATTTCACATTCCTTCTTATGAACTTCACCCATTATTTTCTTCTTTTTCAGGTGCAAGATCATATTTCTTGCTTTCTCCTTCAGATTTTCTTCTCCATATCTTTCTATGATATATTCTTCTTTTTGGACATTTTCTTTCTAATTATGTTTTTCGAGATTTGTCAGCTCCTTTCTTATTCCAAATTTTATTAGGTTTTCTCCCTCACTTGAATGACTTATTTAAGGATTTACTTTTCGAACTCTTCCATCTTTCGGTTTTGTGCCCAAACCTATCACAGTTGTAGCATCTCATTGTATGACAAAATTTTGTTTTGTGCCCAACAAAATTTCATCTCCAACATCTAATTGAGTTTTTGGATTTTCCTACATATCCTTTCTCTAGTTTCTTGCAGTCCATTGCTGTATGGCCAAAGTTATGACAAGAAAATAAATAGACATTGAAGATGTTTCCATTCTTGAATTTATTTTAGCTTGATAGATATGTCTTTTGATTTTCTTCTTCCTTTTTATTGTATCGAAGATCAGTTTTTTCATCAACCGATCTTTGACTGTTCCAAATCTTATCTAGGATAGCTGAGCTATTATGGAATTTAACAGATTTATTTGTCTTTTCATCCATCTTTTTGAGATTCAGTATTTCCAATTTCAACATGTGACATGTCTCCTTCATTTTAGTTAATTGAATCTTCAGGGCTTCTTCCACGTTCTTAGCATGTTCAAGTTGAGTCTTTAGATTGATGACTATTTCTTTTGTCTGATCCAAGAATTCTTTGCATTTAATAGTTTTGTCATATGTCTTCAATTCTTCCATATCTTTTGTTAGATAAAAAAATTTAGCTTTCAATATTTTGATTTCTTCCTCATTTTCTAGATGGACCTTTTTGAGGTTGATGGCTTCTAATTCCAACATTTGATATGATTCTTCCTTTTTAGTTAATTGGATCTTCTGGGATTTTTCCATTTTCTTATATTCTTCAATTTGAGTCATTATATCTTTGTTAGTACTTTCATTTATCTTTTTGAAGTTGATGATTTCCAATTACAACATGTGGTAATAATTTTCTTTCCTAGTTAACTGGATATTTTAGACTTCTTCACTTTCTTTAGTTTCCTCAAGTTTATTTTTTAGAGTGTTAACCAATTATTTTGTTTATTTTAGAACTTATTTTCTTTTATTGTCACGTGTCTTTATTTCTTTCATTTCTTCTGTTGGACTAGCAACTTTGGTTTTCAAACTTTTGATCTCTTCTTCTTTGTTTTTTAGATGAAATTTTTGTTCATGCTCTTCATGGTTAGATTGATCTAACTGTTTTAGTCACAACAAATATTTCTTTTGAATTTTCTCCAACTCTTCAAAAGTGCACATAACTGTGTATTCAATTTGGTCAAGAACATCCCTAGTAACTTCAATATATAGAATATTTGATGGTTCCATACTAATCACTTCAAGTGTAGTTATAACATCATTATTAAAATCTAATAGTTTTTCTTTAGTGAATACTGAGGTATTCATAAATTCCTTGATGTAGTAATCTTCACTGTTGATGATTGGGGTTTTCATAAAATCCCTCATTTCTTTCTGATTAGAAATCTCTTTCTCTATATTATGTTCTTCAATCGGATTGGAATTCTCCTTTTCTTTATATTTTTCCTTATTTGGATAAGAATTATCTTCTTCTGAGTTTTGTTCTTTATTCTGACATGAATCCTCTTTATTTGAGTCTTGTTCCTTACTTTGATAGGATTTATCTTCTTCTTGTGCTTCATTTTGATAATGATTTTCTAGCTGGATCCATAATTATTTAGAATCCATCCTAGATTGCTTTTAAGGCTAATGAATTGTTTCTCCTTGATTCCTTTGTAGTTTTTGTTTTTCTCTTTGAATTATTTAAGTTCTAGGGCTTACTTACTACCGAATCCCAAAATCCATATTCTCTCGACTTCATATATATTTTCATATTTTCCCTCCATGAAGAATAATCTGTTCTATCAAATAAGGAGATTCATTTGTGGAGAGAGCCATTTGTCTACCTATTTCTTCATAATATACCTTCCAGTGTTTAAACTGTGCTGAAGGCACCCACTATGATACCAAATATTGAAATGTACACTTGGCACTAAGAGTGGGGGGGTGAATCAGTGTCACAAAACTTTGGAAAATTTTCCACTTTTGATAAATTAATTGAACAACATATATTTATTTCAATTTCTTAGCCAATATATAAAAGAATAAATATTTTATTTATTTATTTAACTTGAATGAATACATAAGATCAATATTCATATTCAAACAATTATGAGACACCCAACTCTCTATTACAAGACCCGACTTGTAGTTCTTAGATCCAATTGAGAGATGAGGAATCCAACCCTCATAACAAGTCCCATCTTGTCGATCTAAGATCCAACTGATATGTGAGGTATCCAATACTCATATAAGACCCAACTTGTAAACAAGCACCAAACTAATATAATGAACATTTATTTAATCCATTATATATAAATACATATACTTGAAAAAATTCAACTACATCTTTTGTTCACTATACTTCTTTGTTTAGATAGTCTCCCAATAGGTATGAGATTGAAGCATTATATCCCTTTGTTTGAACAATTACACCTCTTCATTTGAATTAATAATAATAACTTATATTATTATTGTTATCATTAATAGTTTGATTTAATGACTTCATATCCCTTGTTTTGCATTTATTCTGTTTTGGATAAAAACTTGTCACTGCAAATGTTGCAGAAATCAAGTTCTCTGGAAGCGCTTCCTTCAAACCATGTTTTTAAGAACTACCTCTTGTTTCACCCTTATTCCTCTATCATGAGACCAATGTTTCATTCTTCAGTATTCTTCCCCTTTTTATATTTATCCCCCATATGTCTAGTGGTTGGACCATGTTCTCCGGGCTTCGACACTCTGGAAATTTTCTTCTCTTCACCAAATATTGTTATGTCTGAAGTGATATCTTTTGGAGTGTTATATTTCGAGCAACTTTCATTCACAATTTGAATCCTCATTGTTGATCACGATTTCATATCAATGGTCTAATCATTCTTTTAAAAGACTCATTTCTCACAATTTTCTTATCCTTATCTAATGGTTGGGATTTAATTGTGATATGGACGGTTGCCGTTTCCTCTGGTACTTCTTGGCTTTGGGAGTTTGTTCTTTTTATAAACTTCCAATTCTCCCAGACTAAATTTTACCGAAGTGTGTATACTCTATTAATATTGAGTTGACATGTGTCCATAAACTTCAACGGTCCATATCTGATTTTAGAGATTTGGTACTCATGGACTCCGGGTTACTATAACTTTGAAGTAGTTAGATTCCTCCAGAGTGATAACCTATCGAATACATCATAAATAGGTGGTGACCTCTTGTTGTCATTTAACACCTCTTCTTACGCTATCCTATACTTAATCACATCGTGTGTTTCATCCTTGCGTCTTTGGCCTAATTACGGCTTCATGTTTCTATCACTAAACCTTTATAGCATTCCTTAGGTAAAATCCTTCTAGCACTTTTTTCCTTGCGATCTAACAGCTTGACCCATGGAGCAATTTTCCCGAGTGTCCTTATCCTACACATGTCTCCTTGCACTGAGCATCAATATGTTCCATGCGCTTGGAACTAGTTTTCTTTCCTGCAACACATGTTCCTCCTTTGTTACATAGCATTCTTTTATTCTTTTTCAAGCTCGTTAAAAATTTAAAAAAGACAAAAAAATAAAATATTCCAAAAATAGGAGACAAGATATACATTATTTTTTATCAGTAGAAATATAGTCTCCCTTGGAAAAATCAAATCCTTATGTTTGTTTCACAAGAATTGGGATCTACTATGACCTTAGAAAGTTGTTCTCCTTACATAGATTTGTGTCCTTCTCCATTTGGTTACTCTTCCAAACATATGGATATTTTGTGGTGCCTCCCATGTCACAGACTTATTTCAATAATATGTTTCCCGACTCTCATCATTTTTTCATTCTTTTTCCAAGGGAAGTTTTATCCAACCTGATTCAGTCATTCTATAGGTGATCTCTTGAATTTCATGAGTCGATCATCCCAAGAGTCTAGTAAATTTCAGACTCGAAATCAATGAAGTTATGTGCCTGATGATCAAGGTCCTCAAGTATTTCCCCAATGGGATGTCGAAGACCTTAGAGTAGTGATTCTTACACTCCTATTGTACTCCTAACTGATTTTTGAAGATATTGAAGTTGTTGCTTGAGATACGAAGTTATCATATCCATCCATAGGAATTGATTCTTCCTAAGGATGCATTATCATATTTTACTTTTATATCTTTATATGATTTCAAGATGTAGATCCATTGTGTATTGTTCGCAGCTACACTTTATAGAGACATTTATATTTGTCTTGTAGTCATGATTCTTTTATATGTCATGGATATTCAATGTACTTGATTGGAAGTCATGCTTAGTTTATTCCAAGAATGGGTATGCTCACCTCAGAGAGATTATCATTATTTTGCAAATGACACGCTCACGAACACTCATCTCGAGCTCACTCAACTCTGTGCCTTCCCACTTTGAAAAGATAGTGTAATGTATTTCGACCATCAATTTATATTCTAACCTCACACATTAGGGGGCATATTTTATAGTCCAAAATTCCACATAGATGCCTACAATACATTGGCCCATCCATTTTCATACTTTGCCAAAAATATTGTTGAGGATTCCTCCTAAAAAACCATTTTTTGGATAGTGTACATGCCATGTTGCACTAATAGCCTGTATACAAATGTGTGTTGCATGCTAGTTATCCTACATACATAAGATTGATTCATGTTATTTATCCCATTTATACCTCCAAAATTTGCAAAAAATATAAAATTGTGTGGAATCCGATAGAGTTTATGGGCTATGGAGGGTATCCTAACCATTTTACCCCTTGTATGCCATCCCCAAACCGAATAACCATATTTTTCTCATATAAAAATAGGTCTTGGGGATACATTTGGACATATGAACAAGAGAATAAGAAACCTCTACCAAAATACTTTCCCTCTCATTACCCAAGATTTGCATCTTGCTTTGAGTTTTAGCCTCATCTTTCCCCTGCAACCATTCTCCCTATGCAACCCTTCCTTCTTCCCTTGATGGCATGTTGGTTGTGAGAATTTTATGTGGGATTGATGCACTTGGAGCCACGACAAAGGAGTGCAAACATGGCTCATAGAGAGGTGTTCACAAGCAAAGGTTGTAACCTTTCATCTTGAATTTGAATAAAAGAGATTATCTTTGTCCCAAAACCCTATGTGTAAATGTTCTTGTCAATTTGAGAATTTATATCTATATTTAGGCTTTTAAAGTGATCATTAGAAATTGTATATTTTGTTTCATTGTATTCTTAACCCCTTGTAGGTCATCTTTGGGAGGAGATCTATGATCTAGGAGGTAACAACAAGTGGAAGAGGTGTACATCAACCATAAGGATTTAAGGTGCACTCATTAACCCTCTCTTCTCTCTTTCTCTTATCACTTAGTCTAGATGGTTTTTGGATAAATTAAAGATAAGTCACTGTTTTAAGGGAGTTATCGCTTTTCCTATTACTTAGACCTATTTTAGGGGGAATTTACCCATAGCATCTAGTCAACATCCTCCATGTGGCACTAGGTTCCAGGTAAGATCATATTTGTGTCTTTTAAGTTTCTATGGTTAGGGTTAGGGTTTAGTATTCATTTTTCTCCATGCAACTTTCTTCTCCACACTATCTCTTAAATAACCTCTAGTCCTTTCCTTAGTACCCTCCACTACATGATCGCTTTCACCTGGATTTTTCTTTGTAGGCCATTACTTTACCTTATCTTTTCAAATTTTGAGAACTCATTTTGGTAGGATATCCATCAAAACCCGACCCTATACCCGTTCCCAACACAATAATGCCAAGGAAAACCCTCGATATCTCCCTATGAAACCCTTAAGGTTATTTCCATAAGGATCTTTGTAGTTACTACTCTGACCTCATCGAAATAGTTCTTACTAAATCCTTCGATGTGATCGGAGGAGTCGCGCACAACTTATTCAAAATGTATTTCACTCGGAACCTTTAAAGGTAATTCCTATAATCATATCAGAGGATTTGCAGTTAAATTCTCCAATATTATCATAGGAGTTACAATCAAATTCTATGATTTACCTAAGGTCTCGGGAGAATAGACACAAACCCTTTCTATGGATAAACAGAGCAGTTAGAACTAACTCCTCTAATGCACATCAAAAGAGTTTTCCTTAACTTCATTGATTGGATCCTTTTCAAGAATCTTCTCACTAGCCTCATAGCACTTAATACGAACTCCTATGATTTTCATCAAAGTAGTTAATCTCTTGACCTCCGATTTTTCCCTTCAAAGCCTAGTTTTCACCCTTTCCTTCCCAAATTGTTTCCAAGTGGCTCAAGCATTCCTACCATAATATGGAAATATTCAGAGGATGATTCTCATTCCAACAATAGTCCCATTGGTTCATCTCATATTTCATATTATTTAATTGCATTATATTAATTTTTTTTATCTTAATAAATGCACTAAACTCATCACTTCTGGAATGTTCAGACATGTCACCTCAAAATAAAATAAGAGGCAAGGTATCAAAATCCAAGGATTTTGGAAGTGCCCAACAATTGGAAGGTGAGCCAAAAATCCTAAGAACTACATATGACAACACAAAAGGATTTCTAGATAAGGATGGAGAAATGTTGAAGTTGGGAGAGATATATTATATGTTCAAAAGGTCTAATTTCTCCACTGAAGACGAAAATCCGGAAGAAATCCAAGTTTTTAAGAATATAAGAGAATATGACATGTTAAGAGTAGTGGAACACCCAACATTATTCCCCTGCACAGATGATATCTCATGGATTCTAAAGAACATTGACTTAAAAAACATATATGTCTACAATGCAAGGAAATAACACATAGTTTCATTTAGACCCGAGTGTTTATCCAAGTGCTATCACATTGAAGAAGCAATCAAAAGGATGGACAATAAACTCCTTAGTGAATTCAAGTACACACCTAAGGACTTGTTCCCCAATTGTTATAAGGAATATAAACATTTCAAGTATATACCTAAGAGTGGATACCCCATGAGTGTCTTGAGAAGACCCTACCATTACTTGGTGGCAATGTTGTGCAGATTGTATGGGGAATCTAATGCAACATTATTTGTGTTTTCCTATATTCCTCTAATATAATATTTCATGGAGGAAGGGGATCCATTCAAATCGGATGAGATCCTATCTGAGAACCTCACTAGAACCATCTTTGTTATGAATCAAGCGCAACCTAGAATGTTCGCAAGATTCCATATGTCCTCATAACTCTTGACCATCATGTGCATGACTCAAAAGTAGCCTGATATGGGGTGGCATTGGATACCATCCAAACCCGCAATACACATATACTATAAAACACTATGGGAACACAGGTACCATATGATGTACCAAAAGATTTCTGAGCATTTTCTCACACAATTATATGAGTTCATCTTATGAAACCCTCCTCCATGCATGAATGAAAATGGCATGGAATTTATAAGAAGAATTTGGGATTGGTACCTCATGCAGGATGGTAGTTATATCATAATATGTGGCTCAATGAAACCACACCATTTTATTCCATGATTCGTACCCGAAAATCTTGTGCTCCAAGAGGTGGTATATCAGATGGTCATACATGGAGTTGGGGGGATGTTTTACAAGCTAAAGAAAGAAAGTTTTCCCCATTGCCATTATATGTGGGTAATTATTTCTTCGAGAACACTAAACATGCATAAGGAGAAGTAAACACCCTCATGTCCTATCACTTTGGAGAACATAGATACAAGAGGCATGATCCGAAAAACACGGTTAGATAACATTTCAACAAGATCAGTATACCTTGGGAGTATACCACAAATATTTGGGAAGAGGAAGATGTGCATCCAAATTCCCAGACATATGATGATGTTATATTCAATAGGCATGGCCCCGAAAGGTGGGATTTCAGACAAAGAAAAAGAAAGAGAAGAAGCCATGAATAAGGTAGATAAATAAGACGTTGAGCAATCCTCCCCCATTTCCATCTCAACTAACTCAGGATTTGTAGTCGAAGAATACGAAGTACCAATTGATAAAATAATGAGAGAAAAAGAGAAGGTTTTGAAAAATAATAACTATGCATAAAATAAGAAGTGGAAGATCGAGGTTGCCAAGGAAAAATATAAAGCTGAAATAGAGGCAAAATTCACAATAGAGAGAGGCCAAACGAAGGAAATATACATCAAAATAAATAGCAACAAAACTAGCACAAAACAAGTTGAAAAAGAAGATAAAGAGGCATCCAAAAAAGTCTTGGCAACCCAACTACCATCTTGTTTACTATTCCTATTCGAAACATTATGTTATCTTGTAGTCACCTCGGGCGATTGCGATCGTGAGGTTGATGGTTTTATTATTTTAAAGTTTTTGTTTCATATCACTTGTTGTTTCTTTTATTGATTTCTCGTGTGTATTTTTGTGTGAATTTATGAATGATACTCTCCTATAAATTCATGACTACAAAGCATGAATTTAACCTTCTTTCATCCAATATTGCTAGAATAAACTTTGTTGGTGGTTTTCCCATGCCTAATCTAAAGGGATATTGTTTCTTATAGTAAAATAAAAATGAAAAATGATCTAGGAACAATTGTTGGATTAAAAACCTAAGATCGATAGTGGCTGGATTTGTGTATATGGATGGATGAAATCGGCTATATGATATGAATTTCCTAAACATCGACCCACGACTAAGCTTATGGTAAAAGAATTGCAACCTAAAAGTTTTTGTAAACTCTAAGTGGTCGTCTGAACTTATTGTCACGATTTCCAAACTCTGTACTACCCCATTTTTGTTTATGATTTTATTTTCCTATCAACGAACCTTCTGGACATTTTTAAAATCATAATCGCATCAAGAGAGAGTTGTTAGTTTTCGAACCAGGTTTTTGTGGCAAGCAATGATAGTTACATGGGTTTTTTTGTATGGAGCATGTCTGTCCTTTTCTTAGTCATAAAAAATCAACACTCCAAGTGTGGGATGATAGCAGGGTACTCTTAGTTGTTTCACATTTCTCTAGATGTCAGGTATGTCTCTTTGTTCAACTTTGATACTTATCCTTTTACCTAGCTCATTCTTCATTTATGTTTCTCTCACGAATTTGACCTCATTGTATTCTGGTTCATTCTTGTTATGGACGATATAGTCATAATTGAACCAAATGGTTCACAAACCCTGTTAATGTATGATGGTGTGGCTGCAAAACTTTCCCAGGTTGGTTGTCTATCTTTTGTCCATTCATTTAGGGGTTTCAATTTAGACGTTGCCAAATAATTCACCAAGACTTGTGATGGCGTCAGGGTTAAGGTGGGAGATGTTCAATTCCACATTGACGAGGGTTTTGTTTCCAAATCCACGGGTCTTCCTCTTTTTTGGGATAAGTGGTTTAAGAATGATAAGGTTGAAAACATTACTTCGAATTCTTTGCAAATTTATGAGTGAACGAACTACCATGTAAAAGGTATGCCCTTGGATTTATTCTAGCCCATATGGTGCGACATCCTGTTGATTATTAAACAATTATTAACTTGTGAAGGCCTCTATGGTCTGATATTTTACTTCCACATACGTATGCTTATGGTTTTCTTGGGGTTTCATCTAGATTTTTCTTTTCATTTTCTTAGAATCTTACAAAAAATGGATAGGTTTTATCAACGTCCAAACAGTAACCCTCAGGCTAGCTTGTTTGGTCATGGTTTTATTCAAACCCTGGTTGAGCATCATCTTGTTAGTATTGGGGACACTTGGGAGGGTTTTCTCATCAGAAACAAGTTTTTACCCCATAACAACGATCCTGTGGTTAATATCACACAGAATGATGAAGAGGTATTACCCCCTCAACCCTTGTGTAGAGATGCTCATATCACGATTCAACTTGATGATAACCCTATTTCATCGACCGACCTTCAAGATGACCCTTTACCTGTGACATGAACAAAAAATAAGAAATTCATTCGTAATAAATCATTAGAATATGTCATTACTAATCTAAAGGACCGAGTTTTAGGTGATTACCAGTCACAACCCATGATTCTAGTGAAAGAAGAAGAATCAAAGGAACATGATACAAAGTGAAAATATTCACATTACGATTGCGAATTTGATTTCAAAAATAACAGAGCTGGTCGAGTTATATCTAGGTTAATCGGGAATAAAAACAAACATAAAGATGAGACAATTCCAACTATCACTATAATAGATGAAGACTCTTCTGAAGATGATCATACCCCATATGATTTCGTTTCTAATTTACCACCTTTTACTCGAGACTATGAGGGTTTCTCTGGCATACACGCTGATTTAAAAGATAAATAAAGATCTGTAGAAAAGGAACAACAACATTCAATGTCGGGTTTGGAATTCGACCATTGTCATGATTGCTTGTCTTGGGTTCAAAGATACTACTCCAATGTGCCTTATTTGAAAATGTGTTTGAATCAAGTCATAAGAATAAATACAGAGTTGGAAGAGGAAAATAACGAATTAAAGTTGGAATCTCAGAAATGCATAGCTCGAATAGTTGAAAGGCCAAAGAAATCTAGAGATGTAATTATAAAACATTCAAGCAATGTCAATTTCATTACAGGATCTAAAATACATAATCCTTCATTTTTGAATGCTTTATTTTGGTAACTAAATTTTATTTTCTGTGATGATTGAGTGCATTTTATTTAGTATAATTCGTTTGTGATAGACTAGCTACATAACCAAAGATTCTGTATCGAATCTCAAATTAGTTAATTAGATTTATTATTTTATTTTTAAGGTCTCTAAAAATGTCTCATGGACGATATACATGTTGATTAGCTATTGAAGATCAATGATGTCGGTTTTCCCTTTATTAGTAACATGATCTGTTTTAAACCGTTTTCGATTATGTTTGATTACATGTAATAAAATTTAATTAATTTTTTATGGATTCTATTATTTTAAAATAAGTTTATATTGGATATTAGAATCTCTTTTAGTTTTGAAAGATTGATCTCTATCCTTGGGATATGAGATTCAATCATGACTTACTTTAAATACTCACTTTTTCTCTCAAACAAAGGGATTGCAATTATGGATAATGGACTATAGTTGATTTTAAGGAAGGATATGAATATACATTTTTCTCAATGGCTTTCTTCCTAACAATAAACTGTTCTAGTATGAGTATTCTATTAGTCATATTTCTTTTCATATTCTTCTAAAGCTCAAGATACGTGTTGATTTAATTATCTTTGATTTGTTTGTCAATACATGGATTGATGTATTTCCTTTTCATTCATATCATAGTCTATTGTTCCAGTTTATTATGATCTGTATGACATATCAATTATAAGGAAAATATCTCAATATTGAGCTAATTGAA
Organism: Picea sitchensis; assembly: GCA_010110895.2. Classification (NCBI taxonomy): domain Eukaryota; kingdom Viridiplantae; phylum Streptophyta; class Pinopsida; order Pinales; family Pinaceae; genus Picea; species Picea sitchensis. The sequence goes on along the minus strand of SNQJ01S0009098.1, from coordinate 174,276 downwards.
ATATTTTTAATTTGTTATAATCAATTAGATTGATTGGAATTTTTTCCCTCCCTCTATATTGAATCATAAAATGTCATGTGGGAGCATATTACATATTGTATTTATGTCACTTAAAATCACATATGCATCATTTAGTTACCTGAATTTATTTGGGTAGTATCACAAGTATTGATACTTTGTAATTTGTTGGCCATAGATTTCTCTTTTTCAAACAGATTTTTGGAGCATATCGCATGGAGGAAGTCATAGCTACAGTTCGATTTTGGTTGCTGATCAGTAACAGGTTAGCTTGTATTTTATTGGTTTAGTTTGTTTATTTTTATCGAATGAATGAGAATTAACATTTTAACTTAAAATACTTTTCCCATTTAAGTTATGTCATTAAATTTGCATTCATTTCTTTTTCGTGTGAATTTTTCTTTAATTAAATTAGTAATTGGTTTTGGAATAGTTCTTGTATGTTTATGTGGTACTTAAATTATATTTAGGGATTAGTTTCACAAGGATTTATACAAACCTTGTATACATATATTGTTGTCTACTTATGGGTGGACCCAGGTTCTAACTACATGATTACCAACAATCCCTCGACTATCGAACCTTCTGGATACCAGAAGGAAACACAATGCACAAAGTGCACTATTGGTTCTCACCCAAGATGTATTTTGTGGGTGGCCGTAGGACTCAGATATCTACAACCATGGGATTGGATGTGTTTCTTTCTCAGTGGAATTAGATCTACTCAACTCCTAGCCATCACATTCCTATTTATTATACTGATCCTAACTCTTACCAGTGACACAACGTATAATCAATGACACAGATTCATTCAATGTTGCACACTATTATTCCATATATATTTTTATCATATTTATCATCTAGCTCATTAACTCAAATAAAATTGTAAACAATGCAAACATTCCTACACATCACACATATATATCATTGTTCACCCCCTCTTGGGATACATCCACAAATATTTGTCACTTGGATCTTTAATAATATTCATGCAAAATCTAGTGTTGCGCACTGTACAATTATTATTCCATTACATTCGATCTCCATAGATCGCAATAGTCCTCCCAAAACCGAGAACATCTAAACAATATCTCAACAAAAACCTTCCTAACCAACTAAAGTACCAAAACAAAAAAAAACCACCTTTTTATAGTCCTAATACATTCTACTTATATAAAAAAAAGGGACAAAGTCCTTACAAAAAACCTAACTCTAAGATGATTAGGTTTGTCCATTTCCTGACTGCTTAATCGCAGTTGGTGAATCACTATCCAACCATTCTCCAAGTCAGAACTTGTCCACTTTCCAGCTAATCCACAATAGTTTGTCCACTTTGTAACCACTTTTTCTCAGTGCTGATTTTCCTCTGTTTTTGATGCGCTCCTCATTTTTCGATGCTTCCTTGATTCTTTCCCCAAAATTGACATGTTTCAATAGGAACCCAAAACTGACATCATGACTCGTCCTGAGTCACTCACTGTCTCCTGCATCTTTCACTGTGTGTACCAGTGCTTCATACATCTGTGCTGGTTATTGGTATTGCTCTTGATCCTAGTTTCTCTTCTCTGCCATGGATTCTACCATCTGTGAGGTGACTTGAGGTTTCAATATTTATCCTCCCTCAAAGCCTATCTGTTCCACCCTTGATTTTTCTGCGTCAGTATCCATGACCATTTCTTCAGCCTTTTCTTTCATAGGCTCCCATTGAGCTTGCCTCACAATCTTATATTCTAGCGCTGCCTTTTCTTTTGTCTGCAGAATCTTCATTTCAACAACTGTCTTAATATTTTATGGCAGTGGAATTGTATATTATCTCTATTTCAAATCTTCCATTGACACGTGGATGCTATCCTCCTTTTCTTGCAACTCCTACAAGCTTCCATATTATTATACTTGCGTCCACAGTTGGCCATTCTGCTCCAACAACTATGTCATCCTTTGTATATCATGTGCTATATTTTATTCAAATTATGTTGCGTCTTTCTCTCGCTGCACTCTTACTTTTGGAGGAGTAGTGGGTACTATGCACTCCTCCAGATCCTTTATTTGAATCTTGTACTTCTCCAAGGCCTGCGATATTTTCCTCATCTTCTCCTCAGAATATACTTGTTTTGACTCTACGTTGTCTAGGATGGTTTGGAATACTGCGCCAATGTAATTCTCCATATCCTCTACCTTTTGTTGCACTATTTTCTTTTACTTCCCTTATTGTCTGATTTCTTCCTTCAGTGTGATGTTCTCTTCCTACTCTATTTGTAAGTTCATTGCATCAAACCTTGCCCTGGACTAAATTTTTTGCATGATGCTAATATGTAATTTATACAGTGCCTTCATTGTGATATTTTGCAATGCCAAGTCCAATGTCTCAATTTCCTTCATGGGACTCTGTGTTGCCTCCTCATCGATGAAAAACAACTCAGGTGTTATGATAAAATTGGTTCTCCTCTGCGCTGTGATTTTGATTATTTCTCCAACAAGCATTCCTTCCCTAGTTTTTGTTGGTTTATCTTTCTGTGGATGCTTTGCCCTGATCCTCAACTGCTCTAGCACAATTTTCACTTCATGTACTTGCTCCATAATCTAATCCCTGTGCTTCTCAACATTCTCCCACACCTCTGATAGTCAATCTTTGAATGTTGTAGCTACTAGTTCAACATCATTTGATGTCAACGATATATGAGGTGGTGTTCTATGTGCCTTCACCTTCTTCCTGGAGCCACTTACTTGCTCCCATGTTATCTTCTTTTGGGCATATGATGGCTTAGATGACTCTGGAATTTCTGTATCCATGCCTTTCCCCTTCCCAGTTTCTTCATCCACAGGTATATCCCGTGTCTTTGTCCTTTCTTCTTTTGTGCAAACCTATTCTCTTATAACTCCTGGTATCTTTCATGTTCATGGTGGGCCTTGTGTGGAAACACCTTGTGTTTTCTTCTACATCATGTGTTTATTTTTAATTGGGAGTATTCCCCCCATTGGACCTTGTGTTTTCTTATTCTTCTTGGTGGCACCATTTCTACCTGTTTGTTGCACAATGACTGTTTTTTCCTACATTTGAGTCTGTATTGTTGGCACTATTTTTGGAATTACGAGCACCTTCCATTCATCAGGCCACTCCTGGAACTCCATTTTTATATCTTGTGTCACCACGTAGTAGCTCAGTTTTAGCCACTCCTTGGTTGGGCACCTCTTCTCTTGCAACCACATGCTATGGCATGTTGCTTGAAAGTTGGCAATCTTTCCGAAGTCTTGGATTGTCTCAGGGGAAATCCTCCATGTGTCATCTAAGTGGTTCTGGATCTCTGAAAACTAAAGAGAGAATACATCATTGTTCACCTTCTTCATATTTTGTTATGTTTTTCTCCTTATGGGGGTGTACCGGGCTACACCACACTTTCCTACTCTCTCCAGGAACATACTCTACACTGGTTCTTTCCACCCTATAAGTGCAATGAGGATGAGTAACCATGAGTAGTGGAGCTCAGAGACCCAATATTTTGTATCCTTGCATTCCTCCAGGAAATAATTAATAAAATAATGGGCCTAGCTCATCGATTTCCTCTTCACGCACTACACTGCAGCCACTACCACTCCTACTGGTACTTTTTCTTTCCTACACTTGCACATTATTTTTCATCCTAGCAGCCTTGCAACAAATCTCTTCACATAATCATTTATTTCATTGATATTGATTCCCATGTTTCCTCTATCTATGCCATATTTCTCCTTTATTTCATCAGAGGTGGCCTTTGCCTTAGTTTTATCTTCCAGATATTTCTCTAGCTTCTCTCCATCCGTAGGTATCCCAGTGATAGCTGCAATAAAATCCACATTGATAGGAACTAGCCTATCCATCCAAAAATATCTCCATGCACCCTTTATTTAAGTTATTTCACACATCCATTGATGTGTTTACTGCGCCCAAAGTGCGTTATATCAAGAAAATTCATGATCCTTGTGTTATAGAGCCCGAGGATCCACTGCACAGGATCCAATAGTGGCATGCCTAATGGGCCCTCTCCTCTACTCTTGATGTAATTATGTTGCGCCAAATCCAGTAATTTGATTGTGTCTGCCATGTCGTGGTATGCGTACTTCATCATGTTTAATCCTCCTATCATTCCATCATCTTCTTTTACTCTCTCTAGGAGTTTTGGCATCACAATCAATAATTACTCATGTGCACGTGGTATTCATTACCCTCTTCTTTCATCTCGAGCTTTCTTCATCCCTTGTGGGGATGATGCCTCGACCTATGGTACGCCCTCATGCTCTGTTTATTTTTCTTATTCCAGTTGTAGGCCCTACTGTGTTGAACCCATGGCATGTTCTTCTTATTGTTTCCCTTTTCATTTTTATGCATCAAACTATGTTCTTTTCGCATCCTCCTTAGGCTTCCCGACCTCCTGTGATGGGTTTCCTTCTTCCTCAACCTGCATGCTATGTGGATCATATTCTGGTGAATGGATTTCATCAACATCCATGATTGTCGACATGTATTGTGTCCTTGTTTGCGTCACTTGAACACTGCTTCTCGTCTTTCAACTGAACCTGCTCGGCGCTCCAACTCGTGGTGGTGACATCTTTCTAAGATCGAGAATACTGATCTCTAATTCTCAACCTTCTCTCCAAATTCTCACTCTCTCTAGCTTAAGTTTCACTCTTCTTTCTTATCCTTAGCGAAAAAACACAAATGATGACATTTTGCCCCTTTTTATGCCTTTATAGTGGGACAACATACTAACAATTGTTTCGCACTAAAATTTTTCACTTTTTTACTTTTTCTTGCACACTCCACTTTTTGTATATGTCAACTACTTTTTAGTGCACAGTGTATTCAACACTAGTTTTTTTACGGCGTATTGTTAATGCTAACAAATATATCACATCAAAACCCCTAATATTCTCCTATCGTTTTGTATTTTTACTACATTTATTTTTTTTATGGATTTTTTCTCTTTCTTCTAACATCTACTATATATAATTTGTACAATCATACCTTCTCTCTCTATTTCTACCTCAGATTCTTAGGTCGGATGTCTTGATACGACTTCATTTGACTGTCATTCACCAATTCTCTGAGATTCTACCCTGCAATATCTTTCAGTTGCACAACACCTCCATTTGTAATGGAATCTATCTGATAAGGCCCTAACTAGTGCATCTTGAACTTTCCAGGGTGTTGTAGATACCTGTTGTTATAGAGTAGAACTAGATCTCCTTCCTTAAAGGTTTTCTTATTTCTATGCCTATCATGCCAAGATTTGTCCTTCACTTTTTGTACTTCCTTGTGGAATCCTGCTAAATTTTTTTCTTCTTCCAGTTCCATTAGTTGATCAAATATTTCTTGTGCATCACCATCTTCTATCATGTTGGTGATTGTTGCAATGCACAAAATAAGTACTAAATAATCCAATGGAACCACTTCTTCCTACCCATACACCAGTCTGAATGGTGTCTGTCTTGTAAGTTTCTTTCATGTAGTCATGTAATCCCATAATATTGTTGATACTTTCAAATCCAAATTATCCTTATTCACATTGCAAATCTTTGCCAATGCATTTTCTAGAATCTTATTAAAATATTCTACTGTACTATTTTCCCGGGGATGGTAAGGTATTCTCATATGATGATGTATATCTAATTATTTTTTCATAGCTATGATTGTACTGTTAATAAAATGAGTTCCCTGATCACTCAAAAAAATTCTAGGGCATCCAAATATGGTCATTACATTCTCAAAGAGAAACCGCGCTGCATTTTTTTTGCTGCAATCCTTTACTGGGGTTCCTTCTACCCATATGGTTAAGTATTTTGTCGCAATGATGATGTATCTAGCTCCTGACCTCCTTGTTGGTGGATTAATGGGTCTAATGAAATCCACGACTCATTTATCAAATACCTATAAAGTTACTTGGGGCATAAGTGACATTTCATCCCTTCTGGATGGTTTTCCAACCCTCTGACAGACATCACAGGTCTGACAATATTCCTTTGCATGCTTATGCACTGTAGGCCACCATAATCCTGTGTGCAATGCCTTCTGTGTTGTAGTTTTTCCTTCGTAGTTCCCTCCATATATGCCTTCATGTGCTTCTGCTAACACCAAGGAGCGTTCATGCTCCATCACTCATCTTCTTAGAATTCCATCTGCACTTCAATTGTATAAATGGCCTGCAATTAGTTGATAGTTTGTAGCGCACACTACCAACTTTTTTTTTTGCGTGAAAGTAAATTCCTTGGGAGCCATTCATGTTCTCAAGAATCCAACAATGTCCACAAAATAACCATCAACAATCTGCACAGAAATTAAGTAAGCATCAGGAAAATTTTCCTCCAAGTTCTCTGAGTCCTCTCAATTAGTAATTCTTGATAGATTATCTAGTCCTGCATTCAACTTTCCTAGTTTTACTATGATTTCAAAATAATATTCATGAAACAATAAGATACATCTACAAATCCTCCCCCCCAACACTAGCTTGTTAACTAGGCACTTCAAATCATGATGATTTGTAAACATCTTAAAATGTTGACCCAATAAATAATGTTTGAACTTCTGTAAGGAATATACCATAGCTAGACCTCCCCTTTATGTAGTATTATAGTTCTTCTCAAACTCTGACAACTTTCAACTAGAAAAATATGTTGTGTGATCAATGTCTCCTTCACCTAGTTGTTGCAAAACTACTCCAAGTGCAATGGATGAAGCATCCACATGCACATGAAATTATTTTGTCTAATCTGGAAAGCTCAAAATTGGTGTTGTCACCATCTTCTCTTTCAATATGTCCAAGCTCTCTTGGTATATATCATTCCATTGAAACCTGATTTCTTTCTTCAGTAATTTTTCCATGGGTGCAATAATGTTTGCATATCCCTTTATGAATTTCATGTAGCACCTTGCATGGCCCAATGTTTCTCTCAACTGGCGCACTGATTTTGGTGGTGGTAAATCGACAATAACATCAATATTTGAAGGGTATACTATCAAGCCATGTTTGCATACAATGTCCCCAAGTAGGATGCCTAACGGTGTGATGAATATAAATTTCTTAATTTTCAATGAGATTTGACATTGCCTACATATTTCTAACACTAAGCTCATAATTTCTACATGGTCCTTGAATAAACTGAAAACTGTCCAATCATCCAGATACACCTCTATAAATTTATGTATAAAATCCTTGAATGCAACTACTACTACTCTAGAAAATATTTGTGGTGCATTCTTTAAACCAAATTGCATTATTGTGTACTGATATGACCCCCACTCTGTTGCAAATGTATTTTTGTACCTATCCTCTAGAGATATTCTCATCTGATGGTAACCTAAAAATCCATATATGAAGGAGTACACTTCTTGTGCTCCCACATTCTCTATAACCTCATTTGTAAATGGAGTATGAAAATGATCATGTAGGCATGTATCATTTAACTTCCTTAGATCCACACATATCCTAATCCATCCAATCTTAGTTGCATGTACCATCATTGGACTGATCCACTCTGATTCTTTCACATGCCCTATGATTCTTGATTCTAGAATTATGTCAAGTTATGCCTTAATCTTATTCTTATATATGGAGTTTAATATGTATGGTCTTTGTCTAACTGTTCTTGCATCTGGTGTGAGGGGTATATTCATTTTCCCAAGTTCTCCTTCTACCCCTTTCATCTCTGAAAATGTGGTTCGGAATAATTCATTATATTGGTGCAGTAATTCAATTATATTTTCCATTGTCTCACTGTCTTAGTAATATCCAGTGTTGGCTATCTTGGGCTTCTCCTCAATCCCAATATTGAACTTCTTAATCTTCATAGGTGAAATAAATTCTTCATATTGTAACATGGGTCCTTCAAACCCTCTTTCACCTCCCCCTTATAATATATGTATGTCACGTGGGTTGTCCTCTACTTCTTCATCTTCTCCGATCTGATAACAATATACTAATTGTTCATGTGTTTATTTTCTGTAATCTCTGTCTACTATCACTAGATATACACCATGCTATTCAAATATTGTCTTTTTTATCCTTTTCAATGCTAGATCCACCAATGGATTCTCACTTTCAAATGAAAAAGTATCAATAATTTTTTCTTGCATTGCGCCCCAACTTGCAGTTTCTTTGTGCAGTTCCTACTCCTTGTACCAATTACTAGGTATTCCTTCTAATGTATGAATAAATTAATGCATCCATTCCCTTGGTGGTATCAATCTCCAGTTAGTGACACAATCATTTATGTGATGTCTTTGGTTCCCATTTCCATCATACTTCTGTAAGGATCTATCGTGGTGACTCCTACCAAATGTTATGCGCTTCAGTTGCTTACACTGATATCAGTCTTGAATTACCTTCTTATGTGCACCCCACCATCATGCAAGTGCGTCTCTTAGTTCTATATCCAATACTAATAATCTCTAATTGTCCAAAACCTCTTATTCAAACTATTTCAGGAAGTTTTCTAAATTTTCCTCTTTAGTAAATGTGGGAAACTATCTTACTTTTGTCCCAAACCATCTTATTGAGCATGTGACTATGGAACACCTCCTAGTAGAGACTTCATGCAATATTTGCTGCCAGTTTTCTACTCCAATATCTGAATCTGACATGTCAGAATCAATACTCCTCCAACTGAGTACTCCATCTTCATTTGGATTCACATAGTTTTCCTCCTACGCAGTAGTCCTATAAAACTGGTTCACATCATCGTCTATAACACTTTCAAGAACAGGTTCTACAGATCTTTCAAAATATGAGGGGTATAAAGGTGCTACTACCCTAAATTTCCCAGCTTCAAATATCATATTTATAGTCTTTAAATTAATTATTGCTTGATTATCAAAGGCCGAATCAATTCCGAGTAGTACTAGAAATGGTATAGATTCATCCACCATATTCATTACTTCAAAGTATGTTATGGTGCGCACACCTTATAGATCCACTATTGTATTATTCAATCTACCTATGGGAATAAATCTATGTTGGTTTGCTAGTTTCAATTAGATATTGGAACACCCTAGTGTAGGTTCTCCCATTTCTTCCCAAGTCTTCTTTGGAAAAATGTTGACATATGATCCTAAGTCTAGGGTAACAATTCCCATGTTAAAGTCTCCTATATTTGCATTTATGAACTCTCTTATAGTTCTTTTATTTATATGGACATGATTAATATTATTTGGTTCTGTTCCTACCCCTTCCTCTATGTTATATGTATCAAGCATACTTTTAAACAAATCCATGGCATCCTTATCATGAAGTAATTTAAAACAAGATTCCAAGAAACTATTTAAGTTACTTATTTTCTTTGTTTTCTCTCCTTTGTAAGTATGACCCAAAGACTGAGGCATATAAAAAATAGGAGTATCATACCTCGAAATAGTATTTGATGTGGAGGCTTCATTCTCCTTCAAGAGCTCCTTCTTTTCCTCCTTGAAAGTTTCCTTCTCCTTCTTTGCATCAAACTGTTGTTGTGGTTGAGTTTTCTTTTGAATCCAGCACTGCAATTCCTTATTTTGTTCATGTGCATATGCTCCTATCTTCTCTCCACCTTTAGTCACTATATTAATGTTCCTCCTAGTATCCATTATTTCTACATCAATCCACTGAACATTCTGGTTATTTAAATTCCTCTTCTCCTGTATCTTTGTCATTAACTTTGGGCACTCTTCTGTAACGTGATTTGTTGCGCGACAATACATACATGTTGTTGTTGGTTGAGGACAATATTTGGCATAGTGTCCCATTGTTGAAAACTATGGTAGATAAAAGGCCCTCTTCCCCTGTCCATTCCTCCTCTTTATCTAGCTATGAATCCTCCTCTGTTCCCCTATGGATCCATGTTTTGTTGATGATATTGTGATGTCTGATTGTACTGCGGGATTTGTTGAAACTGTGGCACTGCTTGAAATTGCTATGCATTACCGAACTGTGGCGCAGTCTGTTCTTCCATAAAATCATCCCGCATCATGTATTCATATGAGGTTATTTCCTTCATTAAATCCAGGGTTCTACAACTTCTGTCTTCATGTCCCAATGACTTACAAAATTTACAGAAATCACTCTTCAGTTTTGTCTTGTACTTCTGCATCATAGGGATATGATAAGGATCATGCCCATGTGTCTTGCATATTTCACACCAATCCCTCCTGTAGGAAATGGATTTGGAATCCCTACTCCCAAGTACTGCGCAAATGTCAAACAATCATTCTTATGATGTTCCTATGATCTGCATATGGTACACCACATTTCTTCTCTTTTCTCCCTACTTTTCTTCTGGTTTAATTACACTGTCAAGTTCTTCAGGTCTTCCTTCAACTCCTCTATAGCTGGATATGTATTATTATACTAATTATCCTCTAATGACATCGCTTCTTGGAGTTCCTCTACTTGGATTTGAAATTTCTATTGTCTCAATGGATATTTGAAGTGTGGTAACAATGAATTTATAAACAACCTATGTGTTGCATGTAAAAAATGGGGTACTTCAGCTACCTTTCAATGTCTTAAACTTCTGATCGATGTCCCATACAAACTCTTCTGGTTTCTATCTAAACTCAATCATCTCATTCATAAACTGATCCTCTAATTTTGGCCTCTGAAACTCCATGATCAGTTCCTTATTGATCCCTTATTCTGTTCTCGACACACCTTATGGATGTTTTACTGATAGATTCATGTACCAATCAAATGCATGGTTTCTAAATGTTATTGCTAGTTGTGCTAGTTTTTCTCCCTCATCGATGATTCTTTTCACTTCCCATATTCATTGATTCAGACCCCCTATCCCTCCTCAGGGCTGCGAGACCTCCCGGTCAGGATCTTCCAGTTCAGGAGCCGAAATAGCTCTTCTGGTTCCAAACTGGAACCCTTCGAATGAACACACAGGTCCATCACCAATGCTCAATTGGCCTTTCCAAGTGCCAAGCGTGAGCTCCCATGGCACATGACCAAGAGTCGTGACCTTGCGTTAAGCCAAAAAGGGCGCTTATCGGGGACCAAAACTTTAAAAGTCAAGCGTCTCATCCCTTCGTTCTTCGAACCCTCGGTCGCTGAAATGTCGAAATGTGCCGCCACTAGTTCCTTCAGGTTTTTGCGTTTCGCGAAATCAGAATGCAAGGGATATCTCTGCTCTTTGGGATCCCCGGTTGCAGAAATGTCGAAAATGTCCCGGTGCCTATTCTTTCAGGTTTTCAAGTTTCACAAAACCTAGGTGCAAGGGGTATCTCTACTCCTTGGAAATACCGGTTGCCGAAGTACCAAAATGTCCTGGCGTTCGTTCTTTCAGGGTCTCGCGATTCGTGGAGTCACGATGAAAGGATCCTTCTACTTTGCCTTTCGGGTTCCTGATTACTAAAATACTGAAATGTCTTTGTGCTCATTCTTTTAGGATTTCGTGATTCGAGGAATCGCGATTCGAGGAATCACGATTCGAGGAATCGCGATGCAAGGATCCTGCTCCTCTGTCTTTCGGGTTCCCGGTTGCCGAAATACCGAAATGCCTTGGTGCTCATTCTTTCGGGATTTCACGATTCGGAGAATCACGATGCAAGGATCCCGCTCCTTTGTCTTTCGGGTTCCCAGTTACCGAAATACCAAATGCCTTGGCGCTCGTTCTTTCGAGATTTCACAATTTGTGGAATCGCGATGCAAGGATCCCACTCCTCTGTCTTTCGGGTTCCTAGTTGCCGAAATACTGAAATGCCGAAACGCCGCAAACTCGAGGCGCTTGATCAATGGCTCACAATGCCCTCTAGCTCTACAGTCAGATCTCTTCCCTGCCACTAACCTCCTCGCAACTCCACTTGATCCAACAGCTCACGGTATTTCGCGACTCTCCTCGAGAGTTCTCCACCGTCCATTCAGATCTTCGATATCTTCTCTCTGAGATCTACACAGTGTTAAAGTCTGTGCTCCTACCTCAAATTGGATGGTCCGCGGGATTCTCCAACGTGATCCTATGCTTGATGACATTCTTCCTCCTGAGATTTTACTCACGTCAGACTTAGAATATTTTCTAAGTCTTAGAAGACTCGATCTTCGTTCCTTCCAGGGAATGAGTTCCTGGATTTCGATAACACTTTCCGAAGCGTTATCCCTCTTGAGCTTCGCCTTGTGTAGGCCTTGGATTCCCGTGCACTCCTTGCATCTAAGGGATTCTGATAGCTTGGATATAAGGGGTTTCTCACAGAGAGATTCCTCTCAATCTCCTGGTGTTCCCTCCTTGGTCGATGCACACCTTGCAGGGCTTTAATGAAGAGAAATAATTGAAACTAGAAAATTCACAGTTTCCCTACTTCTGAATTTACCATGAGCTCCTCTACTGAATTTCCCTACTTCTGGATAGCAACTTCATTTTCCCAAATGGCATATTCTATTGGGTGTCCCTTCCATTTGACCAAATATTCAAAATAAATCTTCAAACTGGTCTTCCTGCCAATCCTCTGATCCAGAATTTTCTCCATCTGTAGCTTCTCTGCCACAGGCATCTGCTTCTCCCACTGAATCTTTCCTTGATCTTCTAATCCTTTTGTGTCGTCTTTCCTGTAAGGGTACAGGTCTGAGACATTGAATATGGGTGAAATTCCCACACCATCTGGTAGCTCGATCTCATAGGCGTTTGCATCAAACTTCCTCAAGGTCTTACAGGGTCCTATCTTCTTCATCTTCAATTTGTTATATGTTCCCCTGGGGAACCTTTCCTTCCTGAGATGTGATAAAACTTGATCTCCCACTTCAAATTGAAGTTTCCTGCGATGTTGATCAACTCTGTGCTTGTATTTCTAGTTTGAACTCTATAATTGTTCTTTGATCTGACTATGGAGTTTCTTCATTTCAACAACAAAATCCTCTGCTTCGGTGCTTCTGATCTCTCCCTGTTCCAAGTCCCTTAACTTAGACACTCCCCTGGGTTGCATTCCATAGAGTATTTGGAATGGGCTCCTTCCAGTGCTTCTGTTTGGTGAGTCATTGTATGCAAATTCTTCTTGTGGCAGAATTTGATCCCACTGGTTATGGTGTTCAGTAACCAGGCTTCTCAATAAGCTTCCCAAACTTCTATTTACCACCTCAGTCTTCCCATTTGTCTGAGGGTGATAAGTTGAGCTGAAGGATAAATCTGTCCCCATCTTCTTCCACAATGTCCTCCAAAAGTGACCAACAAATTTTGTGTCTCTGTCTGAGACAATGCTCTTGGGTAGACCATGAAGTCTCACAACTTCTCTGAAAAATATATTTGCAACATGTGTTGCATCACTGGTCTTCTGGCATGGGATGAAATGTGAAATATTTGAAAACCTATCCACCACTACAAATATGGAATTGAATCCCCTTTGTGTTCTTGGCAATCCCAACACGAAATCCATGCTTATTGCATCTTAAGGCCTCTCTGGTATTGGAAATGGTTGATACAATCCAGTGTTCTATCTTTTCCCCTTTTCATGTTGGCAGATTCTACATTTGTTCACAAACTTTATCACTGATGTTCTCATACCTGGCCAATAGTATGAAATTCTCAATTGTGCAAATGTTTTATCGTGGCTGAAATGTCCAACCAATCCTCCACTATGCTTCTCCTTCAGAAGATTGTCCCTCATTGAGCATCTTGGTATGCACAATTGATTTCCTCTAAACAACAATCCTTCCTGAACCATATACTCTATCCACTGACGTCTATCTCTCAGTACAGGGCTTGTACATTCTTCGTAGGCCTCCTTGGAATCAGTATCATCACAATACATATCCTTAAGGTGTTCAAACCCCAAGGTCTCCACCTGGAATTCTTGCAGAATTAAACATCTCCTTCTTAACGCATCGACAACTTTGTTAGTATTCCCAGCAATATGTTTTATGAAAAAATAAAATTTTGCATAAATTCAACCCATTTTGCATGCCTCTGATTCAGTTTTTCTTGTCGAGTTATGAATTGTAAAGCTTGGTTATCGTTGTACAAGACAAACTCTTGCGGGACAAGATAATGCCTCCATTTCTTCAAAGCTTGAATTCTGGCATAAAACTCCTTGTCGTATGTGGAGTATTTCCTCTTAGTCTCATTCAACTTCTCGTAGAAATAGGCAACAGGTCAATTGTCCTGACTCAGAACTACTCCTATTGCAACTCCACTTGCGTCACATCTTACCTAAAATGTCTTTTCGAAATTCGGCAAGACCAGAATTGGTCGTTCCATTATCTTCTCCTTTAGTATATTGAAGCTCCTTTCGGCCTCCTCTGTCCATTTAAAAGACTTGTGTTGCTTCTTTACTGTATCCATCATGGGTGCACAAATCCCACTGAAGTCTCTAATGAACTTTCTATAAAAACTTGCTAAACCATGAAAGCTCCTGACCTCAAACGTGATCCTTGGTGATGACCACTCCCTGATCTCTTTCACCTTCTCTGGATCCATCTTCAATTCATTCGAAGAGATCATGAAACCCAAATAAATGAGTTATGTCTTCATAAAAGAGGACTTCTTCAAGTTGATCAACAGTTTCTCTTGTTGTAGCCTTCTCATTACTAGTGTTAGGTGCCTCAAATGCTCCTCTTTAGTCCTGCTAAAGATCAGTATATCGTCCAGATATACAACGACGAACTTGCCAATGAAATATTTTAGAATTTTGTTCATCAGCCTCATAAAGTGCTCGGGGAATTCGTTAAGCCAAAAGGCATAACCAACCACTCATATAGACCTTCATTCATCTTAAAGGTTGTTTTCCATTCATCACCTTCTCTCATCCTGATCTTGTGATATCCACTTTTCAGATCTATCTTAGAAAAGAAATTTGCTCCACTTAAGAAGTCCATTAAGTCATCCATTCTTGGTAAAGGAAATCTGTATCTGATGGTGATCTTGTTGATGGCTCTCGAGTCTGTGCACATTCTCCATCCTCCATATTTCTTTGGGCTCAACACAATTGGTACTGCGCATGGGCTCAAACTTTCTTTGACTAAACCCTTATTCATCAACTCTTGCACTTGGTTCCTCACCTCCTCATTTTCTCGAGGTGTTAATCTATACGCTTCTTTGTTTGGTAGGCTTACTCCTGGTATCAAGTTGATATGATGACTAATACTCCTGATGGGCGGAAATGAGTTTGGCAACTCATCCACCACAATATCAAAAAAAGTATCCAGCAGCTCTTGAAATTCTTCAGGAAAATCATCCATTGACGTACTCATAAGGATGACTCTGGGCTTCCTCACCACAACGAACTACATCTCCTATTCTTCCTTGAAGTCTTTTAGGAGTTCCTTCCCACTCATGAGAAGTATGCTTGTGTTGGCTTCCTCTTTCGCTCTCTTCTCCTCCATTAGCAACAACATATGCATCCTACCGTTCTTCTCCAATGTATATGTATTCTTCCTTCCATTGTAAATGACATTTCTGTCAAACTTCCATGGTATTCCCAATAGAATGTGGCATACGTCCATGGGAATTACATCACATAGGATTTTATCTTTATATCCTCCTATTTTAATTTCAACCAGGCATTGTTTAGTGATCATTACATGGTGTCCTTTTTGCAGCCATGAGACTTTGTATGGCCTTGGATGCGCAGTTGTCTTCAACTCCAATTTCTCCACCATATCTATGGATACTAGTTTATCAGTACTCCCACTATCAATGATCACCTTGCATACTTTATCCTTAGTCTTGCAAGTTATCCTGAAGAGACCGTTTCTCTGCACTGGATTTTCAATTTCTTCCTCTAGTTTTAAGAGAACATTTCTCAACATCAGGAATGCTCCATCCTCTGCTCCTTTTTCTTCAACATCTCTTTGTTGTGCTTCTGAAATGTGAGCTTTTCCTCCTTCCTTCTTCTTCTCAAGACATTCCCAAGACATGTGCCTGATCTTTCCACAGTTACGGCACCTTACTCCTCCTCTGCCTCTTCCTCTAGAAGAGTTTCTTCCACCATTCTGTCTTCCTCGTGAACTTCCTCCTTGTTTTGAGTGGTTGTGTGGTTTCTCAGCCTCATCCTTAGACTGATGTGCTCTGCCACGGTTAAATCCCTTGCTTTTTCTTGGGACTGAGCCTTTACCTCTTCCTCCCTGGTTTTGTTTTCTGGTCAACTTCTCCTCTGCCTTCAGTGTAAACTGATAAGCATCTTCCACAGTCCTCACTAACATCATGCTAATTTCGTCTTGGATTTCATATCTCAAGCCATTTATATATATGGCGACTCTTTCTTCATCTCTCTCTCTTTATCCAGTTCTGATGTTCAGCTGGAGAACTCCTCGGTGTACTCTTTGACTGTCATCCCTTTCTGTCTCAGGTTCTGTATCTTTCTGAATAGATTGATCTGGTAGTATTTGGGTATGAACTTAGCCTTCAGTTTGGCTACCATCCTGTCCCAACTCTTTATCCTCTGTTTTCCTTTACTTCTCCTCTCATCCTGCAGTTCATCCCACCACCGTGTTGCATGCCCTTTTAGCTGGGTGACTACCTGCTTCACCTTCTTCTCCTCATAGACATCTTCATAGTCGAAGTGTTTGTCCATGGACCTTATCCAGTCCAACATTTCTTCAACATCTATATTTCCCTCATACATGGGGACCTCTATCTTATCTCTGCCTCCCAATTTGAAAACTGCTCTCAACAAACATTCTTCTATAGCATCCTCTCCTATAGCTTCCTCAACCTCAACCTCTTCACTTTCTGCATCACTGACATCCCCAACGTCAGGTGCTCTTTTCTGTGTTGCTTCCATTGTTTCCAATCAGGCACGAAGCTATCGCATCTCCCTCTCTATAGCACGGTTGTCTAAAGGTGACTCTCATCTTCTTGGTAGCATTATGTTGACTATCTGTCACACACATAATACAACTCTGATTTCTCTGTCTCCTTCTTTTCCTCCTTCGCCTGAAGTCTACAGACAAAAAAATGATGCTTTGATACCACCTGATGTAGACCCCCTATCCCTCCTAAGGGCTGCGCGACCTCCCGGTCAGGATCTTCCGGTTCGGGAGCCGAAATAGCTCTTCTGGTTCCAAACTGGAACCTTTCGAATGAACACACAGGTCCCTCACCAATGCTCAGTTGGCCTTTCCAAGTGCCAAGCGTGATCTCCCACGGCACATGACCAAGAGTCGTGACCTTGCAATAAGCCAAAAAGGGCACT
The DNA here is from genome assembly GCA_010110895.2 of Picea sitchensis. Classification (NCBI taxonomy): domain Eukaryota; kingdom Viridiplantae; phylum Streptophyta; class Pinopsida; order Pinales; family Pinaceae; genus Picea; species Picea sitchensis. The sequence goes on along the minus strand of SNQJ01S0009098.1, from coordinate 157,139 downwards.
TATCGAGGACCGAAACTTCACAAGCCAAGCATCTTGTCCCTTCATTCTTCGAAACCCCGGTGGTCGAAATGCCAAAATGTCCCGGCACCGGTTCCTTCGGGTTTTCACATTTCTCAAAATCAGAATGCAAGGGATATCTCTGATCTTTGGGATCCCCGGTTGTCGAAATGTCGAAAATGTCTCGAGGCCTATTCTTTCGGGTTTTCGTATTTCGCGAAACCTGGGTGCAAGGGATATCTCTGCTCCATGGAAATCCTGGTTGCCGAAGTACCGAAATGTCCTAGCGTTCGTTCTTTCAGGGTCTCACGATTCGGGGAATCACAATGCAAGGATCCCATTCCTCTGTCTTTCGGGATCCCAGTTACCAAAATACTGAAATTCCTTGGCATTCTTTCTCTCAGGATTTCACAATTCAGGGAATCACGATGCAAGGATCTCGCTCCTCTGTCTTTTGGGTTCCCGGTTGCCGAAATACCGAAATGAATTGGTGCTTGTTCTTTCAAGATTTCATGATTCGGGGAATCACGATGCAAGGATCCCGATCCTCTGTCTTTTGGGTTCCCATTTGCTGAAATACTGAAATGCCTTGGTGCTCATTCTTTCGGGATTTGGCGATTCAGGGTATCACGATGCAAGGATCCCGCTCCTCTCTCTTTCGGGTTCCCGGTTGCTGAAATACTGAAATGCCGCAAACTCGAGGTGCTTGATCAATGGCTCACAACGCCCTCTAGCTCTACAGTCAGATCTCTTCCCCTCCAGTGACCTCCTCACAACTCCACTTGATCCAACGACTTGCAGTATTTCACGACTCTCCTCAAGAGTTCTCCACCATCCGTTCAGATCTTCTGCTCTTCTCTCTGGGATGTACACAGTGTTAAAGTCTGTGCTCCTACCTCAAATCGGATAGTCTGCGGGATTCTCCACCGTGATCCTACGCTCGACGATGTTATTCCTCCTAAGATTTTACTCACGTCAGACTTAGAAGATTTTCTAAGTCTTAGAAGACTCGGTCTTCATTCCTTTCATGGAATGAGTTCCTAGATTTCGATAACACTTTCCAAAGTGTTATCCCTCCTGAGCTTCACCTTGTGTAGGCCTCAGATTCCCACACACTCCTTGCGTCTAAGGGATTTCGATAGCTCGGATCCAAGGGGTTTCTCACAGAGAGATTCCTCTCGATCTCCTGGTGTTCCCTCCTTGCTCGATGCACACCTTGCAGGGCTTTAATGAAGAGAAACAATTGAAACTAGAAAATTCACAGTTCCATCCACTTGTTCATGTAAACAGAAAATGACAGGGAAAATGCACACAGTCAACACACCATACATTTGGATCAATTTTCCATTCTGTTATATTCACAAGTGTCCAATGGCTACAAAATACATTCAAAATTACAGTAACTCAAAAAAACTGAGATCTCCTTCTAACTCGTAGTTCTCTCTTACAACTAATTTCTCTCTATATTCCAGCTCTCCCTAACTGGGTGTACAAACTTATACATAACTCAAAAATGTTTCTAGGGTTTCCCCTGGCTACTTGCCTACTCTAAAATTCATCCTACGCTATCTAAGTTTAGTCACATTCCAGAGATGTAGTGGAAAATCCTGCTCTGTTTATGATTTTCAAAATGTGCCTCAAGGGGTAAAATTCGACACCGGTTCAAGCATGCCTCCAAAGGTGAATTCCGACGTTGAGTGGAGGAGGATTCAGAAATTGGTTGTAACTGCCCATGTTGAAGTTCTGGAAGAACTCTCATGTGTTGAGTGGTCCCGCCTCTGTGCGCTTGCCAACGATGCTCATGCATCATTCACTCACACATGAATAGGTGATTATCTGGGTCTTCTGATCCATCCCCATGAAACCATGGTAATATTATCATTAGATATACACCTTTCATTGTCAAATGTGTTATACCTGCTCCACACGGTACTACTATCTGTGTAATGTTGTTCAGACTTGCACTCCCACTGGTGTTTCTACTAGTACTTCCACTTGTACCACTACCTGTATTGTTGCTGGTACTTCCACTTGCACCCTCACTTCTATTATGATCTCCTATATTCCTTTGACTATCAGTCATTGGTTCTATAAACACCTCTTTCTTTGTTGATGTGTTAATCGTACATAGGGTTGTAGGTTCTACACTGATTCGGATTTGGACAAGGGTACCTTCTTCCTCATTAGATACTTCTCCTCTAGTATTTATTTCATATTTTGCGTGCAATATTTATTAAATTTTCTCCATAGCATAGATATCATCTACCTCTTCCTCATCACTCTCGAAGCCTTACCTCTTGGATACTACTCTTTTCTTCCTATTGAGCTTATATTGGTAGGTTCTGCCACTACGCATCATTCTTTCCTTCTGCAAAATTTCCTAGATCTCCTATTGATCCATCATAATGGGATATTTCTCTTTACTTCGCTCTCCTCTATCCATTTCCCCCTCCATATCATACCTTCCTCATTGTTTCCCCTAACTCCTCCATGCACTCAGGGTAGTTGAGTTGTTCGTTTCGATAGTTAATACCCCTTTATCATGCAACAATATTTTTATTGAAGTGTACAATGACCTGATGTACCTTCCCCTTGGGCCCTTAAGAAAATCATGTTCTTCTACACTGTACGAATTCGATGTATCTACTGCAAACTCAGTGATATACCCCACTATAATGTTGTCTAGCCAAAAATATACTGTGTGCATGAATTTTTTATTCACCCTCTTCAACCACGTGATATTCTCTTATGTCCACTCCACTGATCTAAATCTATTTTTCAGATGGGTATCTTTCAACAGTGTTATCCACTCTTGCAATAGCATGAGAAACTTATTAAAGAAACTCTCGTGTATTTCAATGAATACATATCTCTCCAAGTATTGTCTTGGATTAAACCTAGGGCTTCTATCATCTTTGTGGGAAAACTCTAGTTCCTAAACTATCAACCATCTTTCAATCTCTTCTTTCATGGGGTTCCAACCTAAAAACATCCCCTTTCTTAAGCCCTCACACTATACTGCGTGATACATCCCTTTTGAAATATTCTTCCAAGTTCCAAATGAGAACATAACCATTGTTGGATACTTATGGGCTGATCCAGGTTCTAACTAAAGGATTACCAACAACCCCTCAACCATCGGCCCTTTTGGATACCAAAAGGAAACATAGCACACAAAGTGCACTACATAGTCTCACTCGAGATGGATTCTATGGGTGGTCGTAAGACTAAGATGTTTGCAACCATGGTATGGTATGTGTTTTTTTTCAGGGGAATTATATCTACTCAAATCCTATCCCTCACGTTCCTATTTATTATATTGATCCTAACTTTTACTAGTGACAGAACATATAATCAATGACACAGATTCATTCAGTGTTGCATAGTATTATTCCATCTAATATTTTATCATATTTATAATATAGATCATTAACTCAAATATAACCGTAAGCAATGAAAACATTCCTACACATGATAAATATATATATCATGGTTCACCCCCTCTCGGGCTATGTCTACAAAGATTTGTCTCTTGGAAATTTATTCATATTCATGAAAAATCTAGTGCTATGCACTGTACAATTCTCCTGCCATTACATTTGATCTCCATAGATCAAAATAGTCCTCACAAAACTGAGAACATCTAACCAATATCTCAACAAAACCCTTCCTAACCAACTAAAGGACCACAACCACAACAACCACCTTTTTATATTCCTAATACATTCTACTTATATAACAAAATGGGACAAAGTCCTTACAAAAACCCTAACCCTAAGAGGATTATGTTTGTCCACTTTCCAACTACTAAATATCGGCTGGTCCCCGATCCAAATATTCTCCAAGTCGATGCTTTTCCACTTTCCAACTGCTCCGCAACAGTTTATCCACTTTGTAACCGCTTTTTCTAGGCGTTGCTTTTCCTATGTTTCTGACGTGCTCCCCATTTTCTAGTGTTGCCTTGATTCTTTCCCCAAAATTGGACTATGCCAACATATATATATATATATATATATACATATCTAATGTAAATATAGAACATATTGTACACAGTGTATAATTAATTTAGTTATTTTATTTTATAATTTAGATTAGGTCCTTATATCGGCCAACAAAGCCATAAAACCTATCAGGGTGAGTCATCCCAAACAACTTAGGCTACATATACAACTTTGGACTAGGATTACCCTCACAGTTGACGGTGTGTTCACAAATTCCCATCAACAAATGATGCTATAAGGAGGGACAACTGGATGCTAATGGCACGAGGGGGTCGAAAGATACCTCCTAATAATCAATCCCCAGTTATAACTCATAGTCACTCAGACTCCACTTTTATACCCGAGAAAACCACTACATCTAAATCCCAACTTATTATTCCTGTTGAACCTGCAACACCACTTCCTTAGCTAATTGATGTAAAAGAGATTATCCAAAATTCTCATCAATCAATAATAAGAACCCAAGACACATTATCTAGACTTAGAAAGTTTGGTGAACAATTAAATGAACCCCTTTTATTTTTCCAATCAACAAGAATATATCATTTCCACTAGTACACCAAATTACACATTGTGTGATATCTTGATTGATCCATCAGAAGCACTCATTCTAGGTGTTGGGGGGTCTGGACTTCCTCCTTGACCACCTGACCCTTCTCCACCTTCTTCAGGAGGAGAGTCCTCTGACGAGGACAGTTCATATTCTGAATCTTCGCAAACCTATAACACTTCACATAATCGAGCTTTGATGGCTAATCGAAATAATCCCTCCAAGCCTTGGCTTAACCAAGATGTTGTGGGAATACCAGGACCCCAACATCCTTTACCCAAGCATCCTGAAAAATGGTTACCTAAGTTTTATCCCGATTCTAAGAAATTAGTTGAGGATCATATAAAAAAATTCATGTTGGTTGTTAGGCTTAGAAATTTAGAACATGAAGATGTCGTATGCATGTTGTTTCCATATACCTTCGAAGGGAAAGCCTCCACATGGTACTTCGCACAACAACCTCAAACTATTGTCTCTTGGGATAAATTTGAAACCTTTTTCTTAGAAAAATTTGGAGATGAAAAACCTCCTGAAGTATTAGTCATGGATTTATGAAATATGAAGATGAATCATGAATCCTAAAGAAAAGGTTAAATACTTCAACCAAATATTCCTTACACTGAAAAACAAGATACCTGCAGATTCTATGCCCACAGAAAATCTGATTGTTGCTTATTATGCTAAAGCTTTACATCATACCATAACCATGTGGGTTAAAAGGTCCAAAAAAAATAAAATATTAGAAGCTTTTGAAGAGGCAGTTCTCATTGAAAAGGGTATACTCAACTTGCAGGATAACACAAATCCTGAGATTGAACCATCTTCTTCTTCCAAGAATAAGATAGATATTCTTACCAAACCACCTTCAAATAAGAAGGATCAAGAACCCATAGATATGGAAAACTTACAAAAATCCTTTCAAACATTGTCCAATCAAGTTGTATACCTAAAATGAGTTGCAGAAGAAGGATATTCTAGCAAAGGAAATTATCAACCATCGTTTAGAAGGCCACTTACAAATCCTCCCAATAGATCGAACCCTTTGGCTGAAGTGTTGCATATAGAAGTATTATACCATGCTATATAATCCATATTGTATGGAGCTGATATTTTTGTTGTTGTTCCACCTGAGCATCAAAATGATGCAAAAAATGAAAATGAAGAAACACCTGATGAAGGAGACTCATCTCCCCCAGCTTTTGGGCATTTTTTGGACAATATTTTTCAAGCTAACTTTGAAACTTTCCATAATAACCAATGTCTTTATAATACTCGTAGTAAAAGTTAGTCTAACTATCAAAACAAATATGCACTTGAAGAAAATAAGAATACAATATCAAAACAATCAAAATAGGTTGAAACATCAAAAAAATCCACTTTATGTGATTTGGACTACGACCCTATTGTGGATCTTAAGAGACTAAAAGAAAAAAAAAATTATGCTTAAATTTCCTCCCATCCAACATAAAATGTTACAAATCATAGATGATAATGGTAAAAATAAATATCCTTTAGATAAAAACTCGGTAGAAAATGGAATTAATAAAGGAAAGGATGTTGTAGACAAAAAGGTACTTGAAGATCAAAATTAAAAAGAAATATTCTCTAGATAAAAGCGTAGAAAATCTAGATAAAATTGCGTCAGATACAACATATATAAATCAACAAACTCCTAATTCTTCTCCCACGCCACAAAAAAGGTCTAATGTACCACCGTTTATTTTGACATTTGAAATATTTAATAGTAATGTAGATAATTGTATGGTAGACTCTGGAGCATCATCGAACATGATTCCTTTTTTGGTTTGTCAAAAAATCAATGCTGAAGTTAAGTCTTTTGATATGAAAATCATTCAACTGGACATAACTAATTTCATAATGGTTGGTGAACTCAAATATATATTGATTAGATTATTATCTAACCCAAAATTGCACCACGTAATCAACATAGTAGTCAGGGATATTCCAGAGGTCTATGGCATGTTCCTAAGCAGAGATTGGTCAGAACAATTGCATGGATATTTTTCCATAGATTGGTCTCACTTATGGTTACCAGTAAATGGTTAGCCAACAAAGATTAGAATCAATAGGGAACACTATCTGAAATACACAGTTATAGATCTAAATGATTCAAATGAACCTTTTTCCCCTAGTGTGAATGCATTAGAAAGTCAAGGTATGAACACTTTCTTTGGGGATTTTGTGGCTGAAGTATCTACTATTGCTGACCTGAATCAACAATCTGAAATATCAGTCAACACTCAGGTATTAGCTTCTAAACATGATGTAAATATTGTAAACAGTTACGAGAATGATGAAATTTGGAATTTATACTTTGATGGGTCAAAATCACGTGAACGAGCTGATGTTGGTTGTTTCTTGATATAACCTAAGGGTAATAAGACATTCATTTATTGTATATTAGAATTTGATTGTACAAATAACACAACGAAATTTGAAGCTCTCTTGTAGGGACTCAAGAAATCCATTGACCTTGATCTCCAATGCCTAATGGCATTCGACGAATCTGAAATCATAGTCAAACATGTGAAAAATGTTATTCGTTGTCTATATGTTCACCTATAAAACTATGAGACCGAGGTATGGAACTTGATTAATAAATTTCTTGCTTTTAACATAAGTTCTATTCCTAGATCTAGTAATTCTGAATCAGATTTGTTGGAAAATGTAGCATCAAAATTATTACCTGCTGAAGTATTATCTCCTAATTCATTTTCTATTGAATTAATGTTCAGGCTGTCAATTCTAGAAAATATCACCAATTGGAGGGTGTTCGATGATGATCAATAGATCATAAAATTTCTTCATATCAAAGACACTTTTCAAGGTGTTGTAGTTGATGAAAACACTCATGATGAAAATCTTCATGATTTTTTGGTAATATCTGAATCTTGTTCTGCTGAAAGCTCATCTGACATGGTAAAATATATCCCAAAATTTGTCGTTAGATTAGAATTTTTTTATGATTTACACGACAAATTTAGGGGAGTGGTTAACTGTAAGATGAATAGCTCATTGCAACAATATGACACTATAAATTTAGGAACGCAAGATAACCCTCAAAACCTTAATTTGGGCAAAGGGTGTACTCAACAAGAAGGATATGCATTTATAAATTTGTCTAAATAATTTAAATATGTATTCACTTGGAAATACGACGATCTAAAAATATTTGATCCAAACATAATACAACATGTGATCCCCATGAAGCCTCAATCCCAACCACTTCAACAAAAACTAAGAAAGATGCAAACTAAGTTAGAGCCTACAGTAAAAAAGGAATTAAATAAGTTGTTAACATCTAAGATTATATTTCCTATTCGACACACCCAATGGGTGTCCAACTTAGTCTCAGTAAAAAAAAAGAACGGAGAAATACAACTCTGTGTTGATTTCCGCAACTTAAATCGAGCCTCTGATAAAAAAAAGTGGTCTCCTTCCACCCATGTAAAATGTCCTGCAACAAGTATATGGATCAAAAATAATTTCATTATTGGATGGTTTTTTGAGATACAACCAGGTCCTAATGTCTCCATCAGATCAGTTTAAAACTACATTCTGGACCCCTTGGGGCACTTATTCTTATCATAAAATGCCTTTCAGACTAATTAATGTTGGGGCCACTTTTGAAAGGGCCATGGATATCGATTTTCTGGGGATTATAAACAAATCAATGGTTTTTTAATTAGATGATTTTACCGTATTTTTGAAGAATAAAAAGGATCAATTATCTCACCTGAGAAGTGTGTTATAATGTTGTCGTAAGTATGGTATTTCATTAAACCCCAAGAAATCAATTTTTGTCATTGATCAAGGAAATTTACTTGGCTTCATAGTATCAAAGGATGGAATGATGATAGATCATGAAAGAATTCAATCCATAGCCAATCTTTCCCCTTCATCATCCAAAAAGGCCATGCAATCGTTTCTTGCTAAAATAAAAAATTTCAGACGTTTTGTTCCTTTTTTTCTGAGATGGATAAACCCCTGCAAAATATGATAAAAAAGGAAACTCTCTTAAGGTGGGGATCAAAAGAAAACCCAACTTTTAATTCCATCAGAAAATCTATAATAGAAGCTCCATTCTTGATGAGTCATGATTTTACCAAATACTTTACTCTCTATACATTCACATCAAATAGATCATACGTTGCGGTACTCACCCAGAAAAAAAATGATAACAATGAAATCCCCATTTCATTTATGAGTTCTACCTTTAAAGGAGAAGAATTAAATTATCCTGCAGTCGATAAACAAACCTTCCTTGTATTTAAAGAAGTGAAACACTTTAGACTTTATCTCTTGAAATCTGGAACTAAAGTCATTGTTCCTTACCTTGCAGTGAGAATTTATTAGTTCAAAAAGAGCTCGAGGAAAAGAGGGCTCACTAGATGACCTCTCTTCAAGAATATGATATTGAAATTAAACCAACACAAATTGTTAGAGGTCAATGTATTTTCAAATTAGTGGTTGATTCAGTTAATCTACTTGAAAATGAACTAGTATTACCAGACGAGACATTGCCTCATGAAACACAAATATGTTGTACACAAACCATGCCGAATTCCTGGTATAATGTTATTAAATTTTGTTTGAAACATAGAAACACCCCTCTAAATCTCAATCCCAAAACAAAAGAGCACTAAGACTCAGATATGCACTTTTTCAATGAATTAATTATGTATTTTTCAGAAAATAAATAAATTGATGGTGTATTGTTATGTTTCCTAGAAAAAGAAGAATCACAAAATGTATTAACTGAATTACATTCAGGTGATGCAAGAGTTCACTTTGGTGGTGAAAAAACCACTCACAAAGTCGTTAGAGATGGATACTATTGGGCCACATTGTTTAAGGATTCTCATGCCATGGCCCACAAATGCACAATATGTCAAAAGGCTGCAGGACGAGTCATGAAAGTCACATTCCCTTTGCAGCCCATTACAATTGATACACATTCCAACAATAGGGTCTGTATATCATAGGGACAATTAACCCAGCCTCTTTGTAGCAGCACAAGTACATTCTCACGATAATATATTACTTTACCAAGTGGTCTGAAGCCATTCCTTTAAGAGTAGTCAACACTAATAAGGTGATTTTGTTCTTAAAATCTCATATCATCACACGTTTTGGGACACCAAAATGTCTATTTTTCGACAATGATTCTTATTTTTCCTCATTGGAAATGAATTCTTATGATTTAGAAAAAGGAATCAAGTTAAAATATTCTTCCAGCTATTAGCCATAAGGAAATGACATGGTTTAATGAACGAACACAAAATTAATTAAAATTGTGAAAAGAACAGTGTCAAATTATCATAAAAAATGGCACACTTCCCTGTATAATGCACTATGGGTTCACAGGGTCACCCCAAAAGTATCCATCGGTAACTCCCCTTTCTTCCTTGTGTATGGAAGAGAAGTTATCCTTCCTCCCAATTTCATGTTACCATCACTTCAGTTATCCCATAAGGTTCAGGAGGAAGAATGTCCTGCCTTGGAAAATCAAATAAACACTTTAATTAAACTTGAAGAAACCATAATGCAAGATAAACAAAAATTAGATCAACAACAGATTGTTAAACACTAGTTTGATGCAATCTCATCCTCTGATAGAAACTTCAATGTAGGAGATTTGGTTCTCAGGTAGGATAAGGGAGATTTTGGTTCTCTACGGGAGTATATATCATGAATAGACAATTATTGGATGGGATTAAAGTACTTGAGTGGGTTAAATGACATCCCTGTCGAGGCTATAAATGTTTGTTGGCAACAGTGTCTCTATAAACGGTATTGAAGTCATTTTATAAACATCGTAACCCTTTGATCAAAACAAAGTTTCAGGCTATAATCCTATGTAAATGAATTTAATGTTCTTTTCTCATTATAATCATGGTAATATTTTATAAATTTGATCTGATACTAATCTTTTGTGATATGAAAGGGAATTTGTTTCAAATAAGCTTAAAACCATCTCCAAGTCTTATTATTTTGTTGGAATCCCAACTACCATCTCATTTTGTGTTCCTATTCAAAACATTTTATTATCTTGTACTCACCTGGGGTGAGTGCAATCATCATATTGATGGTTTTCCTAGTTTAATGTTTGTGTTTCATATCACTTGTTTATTTTATTGATTTCTCATGTGTATTTTTGTGTGAATTGATGAGCAATACTTGTTGTAGGTGAATCCCCCTGCGGACATGTGGATTCCTTCTTGGTCTCTAGACTCCTAAGGCCAAGACAGAAAAGTGCTTAACACGTACACTAACATCCTTTTATATCTAATCAAGATAACATACGAAGGAGAAGAAGAAGGATATGTACCTTATTAATGACATTTGTCCCTGCAAAGTCCAGGCTAAGCTTCAATCCTGAGCTTCCTGATAGGTCCTGTAGAACAAACAAATATACAATGAAATTCCTACTCTACTGAGATTAGCTCAAATATAGATCCATCTATTGCAGACAAACTCATAGGGAACAAGCATAAGTTTGAAAGAAACGGGCCAAGCATTGATTATTAATGAGAACAAGTAAAAGTACTTACAATCCTTTGATGAAGGTGTAGTAGCTTCTTCTATTTCTCGTTGTCCAACCCCTTTTCTCAAGTAATCTCCATTGTTTTCTATATGTTTCCTATGAGATCATAGGTTTCATACCTCCAATTTTTTTCATGTACATACCACTTATAGGATCATAAGTTTGGTATCAATCTCTAGTCTCTATTGTATCTTTCACCATGATAAGGCCTCCTTATATAACCTTGGAGAGGCCCAACCACTCGAGAGATATTTGGGATAAGTTGAGGATTCCTCTCCTTCAGTTGAGTATCTTCCCTAAGATCATGCCTTGACCCAATATTCGAACCCAACTACCTTTAGATATTGAGGGGATTGTCCCCTGATTTCCTCCAACAAACCAAAAATTCACTCAGAAAGGGTAACGGTCCCCCAAAAGGGTGAAAAGGGCACTAAAACACTCCCCCAAAGAGGCCCATGGAGTGATAGCACTCCCTAACAGTGGGTAGGGGAGAGCTCCTCTCTAAAATCCATTTTTGAGTGGTTCTTTCAGTGGCAAAAGGTTTGTACTCCCTGTCAAGTGATTTCTCTTCTTCAAAACTAGTCTTTGGGGTGTCTTAAGTGTCTTTTTGATGTCGTTAGAGGAATGACATAGGCAAATGGAAGTATGATGTTTGTGATACTTGAAACACTTGTGGTCAATATGCAACACATGTGGACAATATGCGACACTTATAACACTTGTAATGATGCCACTTGCGACACTATTGAAGTGAGTAATTTTGATGTGTAACAGATTGCCCCCCTAAGTATGAAGTTAGAAGATGATGACGACTAAAGTACTTTGTAGACTTTTTCGAGCAAGGGTATGGATGTAGAGAGGCTAGAAAAATCTGCACACAACCACCAAACAAAAATTATGACATGTTTCAAACCTAAGGCAGGCATACCTATGATTGAGTGATAAAGACTTTTTAGGTATGGCAGCCATAAAATACACTACGGATCCATAATTATATTGACAAAAGGTATAACCAATGAAGATACAATGTGGATCTATACTCCTATGACCTGAAATGATCATAGCCATGAAGAATACATGGTGGATATACGAGATGAAAAGACAGCCACGACCAATACAAAGTGGATCTATGTAACAATATATGTGTCATAGTTCAAAATAAATCCTTTGTAGCCTGGGAAAAGTACATATAAGAGTGATGAATCAACCTAGGGTCTTATTACTGATATCGATGTAGTATGAATCTAACCATGTGAATAGATGTCCTGATGTCGAACATGGAAGAAACCACTTGATTACCAGTTAATGATGTAAACCATTAACAAGTGCGAGGGAGATCACCATTGATGTCAATGATTCCCAAGGTACTCTAGTACATTCCAACAAATGTGAATGCATGAGTTGAAGTCGAACATCCGTGGAATCATCCGATCAGAGGTCAATGATGTAAAACCATTGTTAGACATAAGGAGGCCTACCATTGAGGCATGCAGGTCCCAAGGTACTAATTGGTTTCTAAGTCTAGTTCTTGGATAATGTGTTGAAGTCAACAGGAATAAACTCATCGAAGGAGGGCCTTGACGTATCCTCCATCAACGACACAAAATAGGCATAGAGATGTAATTGGTAGATCAAATGAACATGGAATGACATGGGTATTGAAACAAGATATTTGTGATGGCTGACTCTCAAGGCAGATACTTCCCTTGAACACTGAGGCACAACAACAGAAACGTGACATGGACCAAAACTTGATGATGAAGTGGATGTTGTGACTTTCGTCGGGTGACCCAAAGGAGTAAAAGAAACTCAGAGGATTGCCTCAGTGAAAAGGTTCAATGGATTAAAATGTGTGAAAAGAGAAAGTGCCATGTTCAAGGGCGACTGTAAGAGTTACTGGTAGTGTTCTCAAAAACTGTTTGGCTTTCTTCTTTCAATTTTTCCCCCATCTAGATAGACGAGTACCTATTTTTAATTTAATGAGCTCGAGCAGGGTAACACATGCTCGATATGACTCACCTTCGGTAAGTCCCTCTTCCTTTGTTTAACGAACTGGAAGAAGTAAGGGTTCGGTCCCATATGGGCCCTTCAATGTATGATTGTTTAACGAGTCTAGAGAAGGTAAACTCAGTGATTTTTCATATTTAGAGAGTCTGAAAAGAACTTAAAGACGACTCCAATATTGTCCTTTTTCCTAATGTTAGTCTCACGAGGCTGAAAAAGAGATAAATTATCACTTGAAAGATGCCCTTTCACACTTTTTAACGAGTGGGAAAGGAAGCAAGATCACTCGACAATCTTTTCATGTTTAGAGAGTCTGAAAAGAGCTTAAAGACGACTCCAAGGGGTTCCTTTTTTGTATATCCATGTGAGTCCGAAAAGGTGATAAAATTCTACTCAGTTACATTCTCATGTTTTTTACGAGTGCGAGAAAGAACAAAGACTAAGATTGGTATGCCCCCAACTTGAAAGATGGGGGGCTTAACTCCAGAATGATCATCAAAGGCTGGAGACATGCCCTCCAAGCTTCAATTCATTCACCGACTTTGAGGTTGTCACCAATTTCTCTACCAGATGGAGAAAAAGGATAAGAGTGGATGAAAATAAGGTTCAAGAGAGGTGACTGTTTCATTTTTTAACGAGCTTGATACAAAAAGAGAACTATGCTCAGGGCTCTGGGTTCAATCCCATGATTTTTGCTTCATTTTTTAACGAGCTTGCTACAGAGAGGAAAACTATGCTCAAATCTTATGTTTCATTTTTTAATGAGATTGATACAGAGAGGAAAACCTGTGCTCGTGACCTCTGTTTCATTTTTTAACGAGATTTCCACAGAGAGAAAAACTATGCTCGTGGACTCTTCTTTATCATGGCTTCCAAGAGAATAACGCTCTAGAAGGACACCATGTCAAGGGACAAAAATCGGTCATGGATTCCAAGAGATCTTCACTGGATGGAAGAAAATCACTCTGGAAGGAACACGTGTCGAGGGCCGCGATAGGGGTAAGGAGATTAGGCTCTAATAGCCCTACCAAAGAGATCACTATGTCAACTACTGGATCCAAATCATCGGAAGTTGAAGTCATGGGAGACAACGAAAAATCAACATCAGGAGGGAATATAGAATGTATATCTTCCCGAATTTCTTCACGAGGGGGAAGAAAATAGGATCAATGATGGTTATCATTCTGAGGTAGCTCGTCAATACTCATCATTTCCTTAATAGATTCATCAGAAAGAAAAATTGGGGAAATGTAGTCGAATGAAGACGACAAGGAATTTAACCATGATGGCATCGAGTAACTTTCAGGTGCCAATAGATATTGGTCATCCGAAGAGGTAGAAGTGGATTAGACAACAACATATGCTGTTTTGACTGGACTAAGTGACACAGTGTCACCTAGTACATCGAATTCCAAGGGACTAGGTACAATCCAAGGGTCAGATGATTCCAAAGATTGATAAGCCATGGTCGAGATCATATCGACGATGGAAATATGATGTGTAGTTGGTGGAAGTGGTGTAGGGAAGGCACCCATAAGGCTATAATCGTTTAGCAAGCCAACACCAATGCTTTCATATGTGATTTTTTGGTCTCCCATGAAAGGAATATTGTTGGTAGTGGGAGCGCAAGCGGTTGTGCAGAAATATAATTGATCAACAATGACAATTTTTCCTTGATGAGGAAATTGTACACATCGAAATACTGATGAGGCAATGACTGTCATAGCATAAAATGAACTTCATCCAAGTAACAAGTTGTAATCGAGGGGAGCGTCAACTACATCAACATCAACAGTGACGGTTTTTCCACCCAATTGGACGGGCAGGGACTGTAAAAGTCCATGGGGATGAAAACCTCGCCCATCGAATGTGCGTAACATCATTGGGGATTTTTTAAGTGTGGGTGATTTTAAACTTTTCCACCATCCTAAAGACATGAAACAAGTTGAGTCTCCCTCATCCATAATAGTTCGGTGGATTTGTTGATTGTGAACAACAACATCAACTTGGAAAGAAAGTTGGTGGGAGAGTCGAGATGCATAATTGTCCAGGTTAAACATGATATGGTTGGACGAATCAGGATCAACAGTGCCAATAGCGGTCAAGATTGTTCTACGCTGACTGGGAAAGTGTTGTAGAACTTCTAACGCAGACATAACACACGGTGCTTGAGCCAAATATTCAACAATGTTGTAGTTCTAGGTGGCACGTGAGCTAGTATTAAAGGTAGATTTGTGGATAGAGCTCTTAGGAGTAATATAAAGTCGAACGTAGGTTTATCAATCTAAAGTGGTCCAAACAAAGGATTAACCAATGGAGGACTAATGGAGAACGGTGATGGATCTAGTAAAGTATCGGTACCATTAGTGATTTTTCCTTTGTCAGGTTTAACCGATGTGTCGTATGTCGAGAGTGGTCAAATTAATCCCATTAAACATATAAATATGTGCACTCATCGAGGCCTCATCATGAGGATGGCTAGAATTTCCCCCAGGAAAGGGGGTTTGAGAAACCATGGATTGCTGCTGTGGAAAAGGCTGGGTAAGCACAACAGTTTTGAATTTCCCTAGAAACGTTTGGCCATTTCATTGCAATGTGGACATTATTGAGTGTAGTGATCATGACCACAAATGATACATGGGAATTTCAGTTTCCATTGTGGTTGCTTTTCGGTAGTAAGTGGTTGAGCTTGATTTCTTGGTTGTTCATTGTTATTAGTATTTTTTGGTTTATTTTTTTCCTTCTTCTTACCTCTGGATTGTTGTGAAGGGGCATATTGGATTGCATTCACATAAGAGATCTGAGTTTGGGGGGAGGTAGAGGAGAGTGTGGTCGACTGGGAAGTAGATTTTGTTTTGACTGAACCGATAACACTGTCTGCATGAGACGAGGATGACGACTTTGATGGATCGGCATTGGATCGAGAAGCATTCAGAAGAAACTCATACAAAGTACCATATTTTGAATAAACCAAATATAAGTACTAAGCCCAAGAAATGGTTTCTTCCTTGGTCACCGTGCCACCCATAGCGACATCACGAGAGATAGGGGGTAAACGTGATTTAGTAAATCACTCCACCAATAATATGTCAGGAATGATTACTTTGATCATCCTTCGTCGTCATCTCCACTCATGAATATGGTCAGAGATATGCACAGAGTCAGTTTGACAAAGGGAGGTCAAGAGTTCAGTACATGTCTCGTAGCGAATAGGTATTTGAAAGCATGTGAGGAAAGACATGGAAAGGGAGTTGAAATCATGAAAAGAAGCGCGTGGTAGTTCAATATACCACTTTACTGCAGAGCCCATAAGTGTTCGTTGGAAAAGATGCAAACATATAGAATCATCCATGAGGGATTTTGATGAACACCACAAATGGAAAGTCATCACATGGTTATTTGGATCTTCTCCATATTTTCTGTCAAATTTCGGAATATCAGAAGGAAGTTTAGCTGGAATAACTGGCCAAACAAGTGAATGAAAAATAGGATCATTTGTTAACCGAGACAAGTCTGCGAGATCCAGAGTCGTAAGGAAAGGTAATTGTAGGTTAATTTGCAGATGATACTGGTGTGGCATAGGAACATTAGTAGGACCATAAACTGGGTTAGGTGGATAATTGTAACCAGTAGGTCCTCCTACATACGGTTGTTGTTGGCTAGTATAAGTAGGATTCAATGATGGATGAGAAACATTTGCATAACTCGGTGGGTTCTGAGAATTATAAGCTGGGTGATTTTCTTTCCCATAAGGAGGATACACATGTTTCCCTTGAGGAGGGTAAGAAGTAGATCCTGGAGGTGGATAAACATTAGGGGGAGGATAAACATTAGACCCTTAGGGAGGATAAGGTTGTTGTCCTTGAGGACTCCAGGTGGTGTTTGGGATGCCCGGATAAGGTTGTCCATAAGACGGTCCGAAAGGAACAAGATTTAATACTCATCCTTGTGGGTTATGATATGAGTTCCCCCAAACATGGGGTTGGGTAAATGTCCCTCCCAAAGATAATCCCCAGGATTGTGAAGGGTTTCTGGCAAACGAAGGTTTCCCCCTTGCCATCGGTGGATTAACGACCAGGGTATGACTGGAAAAGGGAGGTTTCCCTCTAGGAGGAACATGAAAAGGGGGTTGTCCCCCGGGAGGAGTAGGCCCACTATAGAATGGTGGTCCTCCATGAGGGATAGGTCTGCTAGATGTTGGTTTCCCTCTAGTCGATTGTATTTGGCTGGAAAGGGTCTACATTCTCTAGTGCAAAGATGTCCCAGCAAGATCGTGTGGAACATGTGGCGCTGTAGAGTGAAAGTTTGTAAAAGTGGGGGTAGGGATCGAAGTGCCTTGGGAATGAGTAGAGGTGATGAGTCCATCATTAGGATGGACTTGTGCTGACGTAAAAGTAGGGTTAATGACCTGATCAATGGGGTGATTCATAGTTTGACCGGATGGTCCTGTTTCACCAGGAGGGTCATGAGGATGAATGGGTTGTCGAATAGATTCAAAATGCTCATAAAGATCGCTTCCTGATGAAGTCCTCCATACATAATGAGAAGGTGTGAGATTTGTATCTACTGTAGTGGTAGGATGAACATGAGTCCTATACTCATCACCAAAGGTTGGTTATGTGGATCCCATATACGTTGCGGTAAAATATCTCTCCAGTAACTGTGGGACCTCTTCGTCTATGACGTTCCCAAGGGAGTATAAATGAAGAAAAAGTGGTTCGAGAGGGGTTACTGACATAGATGTAGTGCAAGGAGTGGGATTCTCAACCATAACTAAAGTGCCTTCTTGATTGTCTAACGGCGGAGTAACAACACTCCCAACATCAGATTGATTTTTTACCTCTCCACGGTAGCTGTCTTCTGGAGGCTTAGGAGGTAAGGGTTGGTAGCCTTCCAGAGGCAACCCTTGTATCCTACATGATTGACGAAGACCTTTATTGTATACATGCTCAATTTTGGAGAATAACAGTACACGCCAAAAATCTAGGGCCAACTAATGAAAAGAAACAGCATACGCTAATAAAATATAGGAATCAAAACCAAGAAAACAAAACTTCTCTCGATGATCATACTAGTTGGTGATGAAATCCAATGTCGCTTGATCAAGTTAAGAAGGGGATAAGATATGGTGGAACAGTTACAATGGTGACCTGCTTAACGAACTTTCACCTTGGTGCAAGATTCCACACAGTAATTGTGGATTTACCCTCCAAGGAGCCCGAGTGAGTTTGACCAATGTCTGTTCCAGGTACAATGAGACTTCCCTTCATCGTCACCTCATGTAAGTATCTATGGATTATGGCAACTAAGGACACCAACTCGCAGTCAGCCCCTAGGCGGGTACAGTCGACAGTCTGATCCGAACGTATGGGCAGGATAACAAGTTTGAAATCAACTCAAGAGGCTCCCACACATAATCGTGGGTATACCCTCAAGTGACCCCCAATATACGATCCGACCACTACAAACAGTTGAACCACGAAGGGATAATGTCCATAATTCTCTCGAATGCGACCTCGTGTGTAACCCCTATGTGAGAGGGGGATCCCAGAAAGCCTATAGGACAATTGGATTTGACTCTCCCTATCTTAGGATGCTAATTTTTGTTTTGAAAAACTTTGGAGAGTTGTACTCACAACCTAATCCAAAGTACTAGTTCTAGTCTAATGTTGGTGGAATATCCTAAAAACAAAAATGTTCAAGATAACTTTTAATTAGCGATGATTTTATGGTTGTTCTTTACTCAAAGGGTGTATGACAATGAAACTGATGGTATGATGACTCAATTCCCAAAAATGCACAAGAAGATGATAAGCAATCCTTGCTTTCAATGAATGCCTATTTAAGGGAAAGAGAGAAAGTTGTTTTCACTATCAAAAACTAATATGCAATGTCCTCAATCAATTTGTTTCTCACTCAAATCCAATGGAATGATAAACAATTTTAGAAATACCTTCTAATATCCAAACCAATCACTAAAATATGTCCTTTTGCTTATATGTGAATGATAATCAGATGTAAAACTTCTAATGTCAATAAAACTTCAGGATTAAACAATCAGAAGAAACCTCACACAAACAAAAAATACACTCTCGTTGTGAATAAACAAGAAGTACAAAGATAACCAAATTTGCAAACAAGAACCAAAAAACCTCAAACAAAAGAGAAATGTTGGAAAACTGACTTCAAAGATCAAATGGAAATGTTCATAGGCCTTTGGTTTTCCTCACAAAATATTCCACTCAGTCAGATAAACGAGAAGAAAACAACAAGTTAACTCTAGGCCAGTGAAGACAAAGAGTGACTTCAGGGAAAGGAAAGAAAATGTCAAATTCCCAAAAAAGAAGAGATAAATACTTAGAAAACAAGGTGTTGAAGGCCAATACCAAGACAAACTGAGAGTATGAGACCCTGAGCAAATGCAAAAGGAAAAAACTGAACTCAGAAACTAAAAATCTAGAAGATTTCTCACAAAAAAGGGGGTAGCGCTCTGGTGTAAGCGGCACCAAAGTGTTCCAACACTCTGTGTAAGACCAGAGTGTTGGCGCTCTGATAACAAGGGAAAGGGAGCGCTCTACTTCAAAAACTCAGAAAAATGCCCAAAAACTCAAAAAATCAAGCAAATTCAGTCAATCAGGGTGATCATGATGAAATAAAGAGGCAATCAAACAAATATAAGAATCAAAAAGACAATATGGATAAGTTCAAGTGAGTGGGAAAAGGGTCAAAACAAGATCTGGTAATGGAAACAAAAATCAGAGCTCCTCCCCAGTGGAGTTGCCAATTTTTGTTGTAGGTGAATCCCCCTATGGACAAGTGGATTCTCTCTTGGTCTCTAGACTCCTAAGGCCAATACAGAAAAGTGCTTAACATGGAAACTGACATCCTTTTAGATCTAATCAAGCTAACATGCGAAGGAGAAGAAGAAGGATATGTACCTTATTAACGACGTTTGTCCTTGCAAAGTCCAGGCTGAGCTTCGATCCTGAGCTCCCTGATAGGTCTTGTAGAAAAAACAAAGATACA
>SNQJ01S0009098.1:106592-123532 GCA_010110895.2 Picea sitchensis | reverse complement strand
TCTAATGCATACATAAGAAGGTTATAATGATCAAATATGACACATACCATGATACCTTGGACCAATTACCTCATGGAGCAAGAGCCTTTTCTGATGCAGGCCCAGGCCGGTAGTGATGGAGGCTAGTACTGCTGGCAGGACAAGTATGGCTGAGAAAAAAAAGATGGGCCCTCAAGGGCCACACTCAAGTCAATCTGCTCTCGTACTCCATGTCTAGGACCATGTGGGCCCCGAGACATGATCTCCTAGTTATCCCTAGATATCGGGGATAACAGTGAGAAACCTTTGTATTTAATAGAAAATCATTTTTTATTTCATACAACAAGGGGAGAAAAGATGAAGTTTAAATGATATATTTTTTTGGGAATCCATGAATGATGTATGGAAAATGAAATAATGAGGGACTTGGTCATGTTTATAAGATAGAAAATATCTCTTATTCCTTCATTACTTGACCATTCATTCCAATCCATATTTAAAATCAACATCCCCAGAAATCAATAATCAAACTGTGTTTAAAAAATCAACATCCTATTGTAAACAAGTTCAATCAAGCAAGTATCATAATGACTAAACACAAAATTTTCCCCATCATGGATTTTAGCAATCGTCATATATGATAGCAACAAAATCTTAGAATGAATGTAATATCCATTCATGAGATGATAACAATTGGTTCTAATGTTTCGAAAAAAAATAAAAACCTATGTAATATAGATAACCAGATCATTTGCATATTACAATTTTATAGTTTCAACAATTCTGATAAAATAGTAATACACGGGTCTGACACCTTATTCACTTCAACCATATTTATTAGTCAAAGCCTAGTGCAAGGGTTTTGTATTCTCTGTGCAAACACCTCATATTTGATTTGTCAAATTACCTTAAAAGACATAATGTCTATATATATATTCTAAAAATCAACGAGGATTAAAAATTGGGAAACAATATCATTCATATAGGCCTGCTAACAAATATATGTATCCATAAACAATCATAAAATCATGATTTCAGGTCTCCAAGACATGAAAAGAAGTATCGATGTTGGTCGTATATGCATACAACCTCATACTCAAAACTTTTGTATATAAAATATGTGAAGGAATCGATCCTAACGAGTCGGATATACAAAACCTTACGTAACTTTTCCCATATTATGTACATGAATTTAAAATATAGGGCTTGGAAATATGATGACCAAAACCAACTAACATTTCTCACTTAGTATCAATAGCACGAGATAGGGTTATATTATCAAAAAAACATTATATGATAGGATGACACCAAAAACATTCCTTGTAATGCCACTGCCTCATCATGCAAATTCAAGCGGTGGGTAAAGAAGTGTAAAATGGTATGTGTAGGATATGGGTTACAAACTCATCAAGAAGAAATGCAAATAAAACAACCTTCAGATATTTCTTCAATATTTTTCTTGAGACTACTAACATTTACGAGTGGAATGGTGGCTGGAAATTTTGGGTGGATTTCTTCTAAAAATAGAGGTGATAGTGCATGAAATCAAAACTGGAACTATTTACACCAAACTCAAAATATTGGGTTTCAAAACGGGGTTTGAACAAGAACCATTTTAATCAACACAGAGCAATAAGTTAAGGATTATTTTTTTTAGAAGTATCTCAAATAAATTTGAGAGGAAGAACACGAGAAAGAACTTTCAAATAACCAATCAAACAAAGCCAATTCAAAAATTATTACAGCAAAAATAACATGCATTCGATGGATGACAAGCTAGAACACTTATACCTTTTCTAATTCTTCAAGTTCTTCTACAAAATCAGCGCTACAATTACCATAACCACAAAAGCCGAGCTCTTTTACCAATCTGGTGCTATTTCAATGACTTAGATGTAGAAAATGAAATGGAAAAATGAATAATGAGAGAAGTATACCTCAAATGCAGTGTAAATTCCCTCACTCTAGAACATTGAACGCATGGTAGTGTCACCTCGTCCAAAATCAACACACACAATAATATTTAATACACATCATATTCCTCTTTCCACCACCAAAAAGTTACGGACCAGGAACGTTGCCAAGTGTGCAAGAAATCACAGGGCACATTAACCATGTCGATATCCATATTAACTATCAACTCAAATGATGGCTCAGATATTTACATCGAGCGTTGTCACTTCAACCTCAATTAAACCCACATTTAAAACAAATCGTCTATGCAATATATATATATATATATAGATTTGAGTGTTAAACGTAAAGATTGAGTTTGTAAATTATACCATATGTAATATTCATGAAAAACTTTAAAATTTTGTATTGTATCATGTCAATTTTGTTTATATAAGCTTGATACCAAAATCGTTGGGCACACACAATCTAGTAAATCAATAACCAAACCTTTCAAAAAGGTGCCTTCCAAAATCCAATCCTTGGGGGATTTCAAGTCCCCAATACCTTGCTAGTGAAGCTGCAAGAGACAATTACGGTAGCCCACACATACAAACTTTATTGGTCCAATTACTCTCTTTACTACGGGCACCTTCCAAGGGAATTCAAATAAGGAATCGATTTCTACTTGAGGTACACCATGTACTTCCCACTCGAAGTCACTTATGTTATTTTTTAGGAAAGGTTAGTATGGATACTACTTCATAATTGGAGGAAATTAGGAGGAAACATTGTGCGTTGGGATCACACATATGGGTAGGGAAACACAGCTTAAAATTATAGGGAGAAGTATCATCTCTTCACTCCAGAAAACCAAAAAAAGTGAAGAGGGGATACCACCCCACTTGCTCTAGTGCAACCTTCTTCTTGAAATCTATGATAGAGGTGTTTTCGCGATAAGCACTCCTTGTTACTAATGGATTTGAACTCTCACTAGTAAATTCCTAGTTTCGGTTTTAAAACCTTGGAGAGTTAAGTATCCAAACCTACACCAAGGCCCTAAGTCCTAACTATGTCGGTTTGCTAAAACGAAAATATTCTAATAAATTGTAAATGAAGCTCTAGTCTTTTAGTGGTTGTTGATTAATCAAAGGATATGGAGTGGATTAACTGGTGTTTTGACTGTTTCAAACCCAAAAAAATAAAAATATGAATATGCAAGAAATATAAATTTTTATTTCGATGAAATCTGTGTAAGGGAGAGAAGATAACTTTCCTTTTAAACAACCTCAAATAGTGAACAACAATATCACACTCCAAATATAATTACCAAGGATCCAAAAATGATCTTAGATTATGAAGACAACAAACAATACACCAAATCTTATGAAAAATGACTAAAATATAAACTATATAGAATTAGGAGTTGCAATTTTTTTGTTTCACTAATAAAAATAATGAAAGATAAAATACATTATATAATTAAACAAAACTAAAAACAAGCAGGGTTTTATGATATTGGCAATGGTCATTATTCACATGTTAATGTCAATACTTCAAGCATACCTAAAAATTCAAAAAATGACTATGCAATGAAATATTTTCAAATAAAAACTACAAATGAGAAACAAGAACACACTACACAATCATATCTACTATAAGAAAGGATAAGAAAACTACCCATGTGACTACTTTCTAGGCTAACTCATGGAAACCATGAAAAAAAGTTTAACTTGTTATGCAACTCCTTGAACTATTTTACAAAAAAAAAAGAATAAACAAAAGCACTTATCAAATACTCTAAGGATTAGTTATAAATCACCTACAACCTCCCCAAGCCAATATTCAAATAAATATGAGAGTAAATTGAACAAAAATATAAAAAAAAACCCTACATGAGACAGTATGGGTTGTTAGTGATATCAATCTTAATTTATTTAATTTAATTTAGGTTAGGGTTTTCCATAAAATTTTATCTTAATTAATTTAATTTAGTTTAATGTTTTTCAAAAAAAATTAATTACTTTTTAATTTAATAGTTTTTATCAAATTTTAATTATTTTTTAATTTAATGTTTTTTTTTGAAATTTTAATTATAATTACTTTATAAAAATGATATTAAAATAAGTTATTTAGAGAATGAATAATCAAATAAATCACTTATCATATCTTTTTCTTTCCTACTTTTTTTATGCTTTGGTACTTGTTTTCTCATCTTCTACTTTAATTAAGAAATGCTTTCTTATAATAAAATTTTGTTATTGTAAATTTGATAATCTTATTTTTTTAATATTGATAAAACATAAATATTAATAATTAATAATAAACACATTAAATTAATCAAATTATTTAATAAAATATTATTTATATTAATATCAATATGATATTAATTAGAAATCATTTAAAAGATTATTTATATTAATATTAATATCAATGTGATGTTAATTAAATATTTATATCAAAACATTGTGACTATAAAATTTTGATTATCCATTTCTTTTCAAACTTATACACTAATTAATTTAGTTTCATTCTTAAAGTAGAACATTATTTTGTCTCACAAAAAATAAAACATTTATCACATATAATTCATTGAATAAAATATCATTGAAAAAATTACTTAACTCAAATAAGCTCTCCAAATCACATGAAACCTCCAAGTAACATTAAAACAGAATCATTACACAAAAAAATTAAACAATCCAAATAAATCAAACAATCTTAATCCATGAATCATTCAATAGTAATGTAACAACACTATCACATAAATCAAAATTAGAAAAATAAATCAATGAAAATAAGTATATATAATTATCTCAATAACATGAGGCCCAATCATAGTAAATATTCAAAATCAAGTCAAGTAGATTACAAAAACGTGACAAAAAGTTGAGAGGTAGTAAGTCCCTATGGCCTACCGTTCACGTCATGAACATTGTGGTTGAATAAGGTCTATTATTCAATGATTAAAATTTGGTTGAATAGGGTCAATTATTCAATGATTAAAATTCATTTTTGTCATTGTTGTTATACTTGTTTTTTTGTTGTTAGAATCTTGTCTTTTAAGTTAGAGTATATGTTGTTTGAGCTACTCTACTTTAAATAAAAATCAATAATTAAAATTGTGTTTATGTATTTATTTACTTTTGTTTTTAAATTTCTTATATTTATATATATATTCAATATTAGATAATTTAAAACAAAAATAAATTTATATTTTAAAAATAATAAATAACAAAGTGAATGGACACATTGAAATGGAATTTACCATACAGAAATGTATTTAGGGTAAAATCTTTATTAATAAAGTTGAATATGTTCTCAAATTTAAGATATAGAAATTATAAAATAAGAAAGTAAATTTACACATTGAAATGGAATTTATCATGCATAAATGTATATAGGATAAAATCTTTACCATTAAAGTTGAATATGTTTTTAACTTTAATTTATAAACAGTGTGTGGAAAATTTTAGGGATTAAAATTCATCTACAAAATAATTTTCCATATATTTTTCTAAAACACAATTTATCAATTTTCATATTTTTCTAAAATTGTTCACTTAAATTCTATATCATAAAAGTATTTTTTATATAAAACTATGTAAAATCGTTAAAAAATTGAATATTTTTACTAAAATATTGCCAAACATTTTATTGTTGGAATTTTAAGAATTCTTAAGATTTGTCAAAATTTCTACACTTTAAAAAAGTATGGATTCTAAATGTTTCTTCATAGTGCTCTCTCTCTAATATTCCAGTGAAGAAATATGATTTCTCAACTATGGAAGTGCTACCCTCCTTGTACTCTATTCTTTTATTCTTGGTTAAAAATTAGGTACAAAGTGAAGATATACAACCTGTGTGTAATATCCTCAAAAAAAAATTATCATTGAAGTCTGAAAATACTTAGGAATTTATTTCTGTTTTTGGCAAATTCGAATTTGGAAAATTATTGTCATTTATGGCAATTCCAAATTTGAGAATTTAGTTGATTGTAATTAATTATTGTGACTCATTGGGCAAAGATTTGATTTGCCCAACTAAACTCTTTGACCATGACACTTGTAAGAGACAAATAATTGTTATATTTATTGTTGAGGAACAAATGGAACAGTCAGGTTGTTGACCATGACTCCATGAGTGGGGAACAGACTTGAACTACCTCAGGGCTGAATTTTACAAGTGGAAAATCTGGAATTTGGCCATTGGCAGCCCCTGAAAATCAGGGATTTGTAAATCTACCAAAATTCCCAAGGGGGAAAGACCTAGGCACAAGATGTTTTTGGATATATAGCATATGGGAGGAGGCAGGACGTTGCCTAGTATGTTGGGGAAAAAGACAGACTTGTTGTTATGAGCACTAACTCTGAGTGTGAGGAAAAGAGAATTTGAGATTTGGGAAAATATTGTCACTTGTTGTTATGAGCATTATTTCTGAGTGTGAGGCAAGGAGAATTGGGATTTGAAAGAGGAATATAGCGAAAGAGGAGTTTCGAGGTTCACCCTCATGGATTCATGGTCAGCTAGGGGGTGAACGAAACAAGTAGTTTGGCTATTCCATTTGTTGTCCTAGAAATTTGTTTAGATATGTTCTTATACTCTTCCCTGGTCGATCGTTCTGTTGATTAATAATTGGTAGAATGTATTTACATAGTTCTGGTTAAATGTTTTATTGATGAATGACTGATAGATTACATCTACTGGTTGGGTAGAAGGAAATAAATTATTGAATAAATATTTACAGTTAAATTTATGCATTGAGTAGAGCCAAGAAAGATTGTTGTATGTGCTAACTATTGATAAATGTATGGAAGTTTTCCTGAGTACATTTAAGAAAAACTGTTGTGTGTATTACTATTAACGAAAGTGTGAAAGTTCTCCCATTCATGTGATTTAATCTCTGGATACAATAGGAAAGTAATTATCGAATCAATTTGTGGCTAATATTAAGAAATGTTTAAATTGTACAATTACCAAAGGAAATTTTGAGTGAATATCAGAATTAAAATATATATCTGTATATGTTTTGTCACCTATATGGATTTTTCGAGCTACATGAACGTCTATTACACAGGAAGTTATTTCTCGATTATTGCAAGTAATTTCATCATTAGCCGACTGTGTTAACTATAACACAGGGTTACAGTTCTCTTCTTTTTTAATCTCAGGAGAAAATGTCGAGGGATTTAGATATAGAAATCTGTTACCTATTATAGGATCAGTCCAATTTTTAAACAAGTCTTCAAACTCTACATAACATCTGCGATCATAACTACTATTTAGGGAAATCGTCTCCAGTAGGGGTTTCCCCTCTATCCTTTTCTTTAAGGATTGAGGATAAATTTAACCAGCTATTTATAGGAGCTTGGTGTAAACACTATCACAATAATTATGTGCTAGGGTAGATCTGTATCATTTTCAACAAAATTTGGGTCGTTAGATCCAGTGTAGTTGCAAGAAGGTTAAGGTCAAGAGTCTTTTGACATTCAGAAGCTCGGGAGAGATAGTGTGAAGTTGCACACAGAGAGCAAGTGTGCACAGGGCTGAAGTCATGTTTCATTGATGAAATCTCAGGAGGGATAATTCTTTCAGAAACATAGATGAGACCTAAATTTATAGGGCTCACAAGAGAAATTTGGAAGGCATAGTCTTTAAAACATTTGAAATCTCCCAAGTTAGGGAAGAAAGAGAAAAAAAATCTCAGGAGGGATAGTGGTTTTAAGCCTCGAGAGGAAACAATTATTAAAGTATCTAAGTCTTGAAGAGTTGAAGTGTCTAAAAGTGGAGCACAAACATTCGAGGTAATCGAAGGAAGATCAAGGGTTAAGATCCATTCAGGAGAAGCCAAAATATTTCAAGTCGTTATATCTTGGAGAAGTAGCGCACTGGTTAGTCGGAGGGAATTATTGAAATTTCGCAAACCATAAGATTTGGAAGAAGCAGAGTGAAATCTGCAAAACCTTGAAACGCGAAATCATGAAATCATCAGGACCTCCCATCGAAAGGGGACACGTGGAAAGAGATCAACATTTTTCTGACTCACAGAGTGGAAAGGTCAAAGGGCAGAGTCGTGAGGATTCACGAGACATGAAAATTGTGATTTAACTTGAGACGTCGATCGAGGAAAGATCTAGACCGTCGATTGTCCAGGGAGAATTTCAGGATATCGAGGATCGAGAGCAAGGAAGTGAGAACCCATCCAACTTCATGAAACGTGAAGTCCGGATAAGTGAAGGGAAGATCTGGACTGTTAGATCCAAAGGAGTGTGAACCGTCGGATTTGGGTGCTCCAAAAATGTCGGCATTTCAGAAGTCGGGAATGTGGAGGAAGTGTTAACTTGGAAGTCGCAAGTCATGAAATCATGATTTGAAAAAGGAGAGTCTGGACTGTTGGATCCAGAGAGGATACGTGTCAATGGGTCGGGAGATCCAAAAGGAGGAAAAATTTGAAGTGTTGAAATAGCCGAAGCCCAGAGAGCCGAAGGCTAAGAGCCGTCGATCTCAGAGGGGACAATTGTCACCAGATCGCAAGCTCCAGAGAGAGTTAGCCTGAATTTTTCAGTTTGAGAACTGAAATGGCTGAAGCCCGAACAACCAGAGTGAATGTTAACTGTTGATCTATGTTGGACAGGTGTCACCAGATCGTGGACTCTAGAAGGATTCACTCCGGAGACTCATGACTGTTGAGACTTGAAATCGTCGAAGGCCAGAGTCCCAGAAACGACGAGAACCATCGATGTGAAGGAGGACACATGGCGCCAAATCTAGAACTCCGGGAGATACCCAGTCAGCAGGGATGAGAGATTGAGATTTGATTTCTCAGAAGTCCGGAGAGTCAGAACGGATATGAGTCCTTAGATCACCTGAAGTAATTCTAGGTCTTCCGATTTAAGAGGACACGTGGCAGTATTTCACGTATTTAAGGAGGAGGAAAAAGGGTCTTGAGATTTGAGATCCCTGAAGGCCAGATCCGTGAACGAGATCCTAGCCGTGGATTCAAGGGGGGAAGGTAGAAAAAGATCTTCCACTCTGGGATATTGTCACGCAGAGGAGAGTAGAGTTGATATTTGAAACTCCCGAAGGTAGGAAAGGCAGAGTCAACGATAGTCGTTGATCCAGAGGGGAGTTACGTGTTGACAAATCATGGGAATCTGGGGAGATGCGTGGAACAAATGAAAGAAGCGCGTAACGTGGTTTGATAGCATTTGTTGATTAGAAGCAATGCCGATAGGCATGAGATCGATCTACGAGGAGGATTGCGGAGCCAGAACTTGCGAAGAGGATAATTTTCCTTGAGTGGGACGTTTTTTCAACCACTATTTTTGTGACGAGGTACGTGTCAGCTAGAGGAGGATTGCGGGGCGAAAAGTGGGTTGGTTTGAAACCACTCTTTCCCATTCCCACAATCGTACTTTAGCACAAGGGCACAACCCAAGGGCATATGAATGAAGGGGCTAGTGAAGAGGAGCTAGCGCCCATAAACTGAGAAGTGCTCATAGCGCGCAGAGAAAGAAGGTTTTAAGTCCAGGCGATAAACACATTGAACCTTATTTTAAGTACAATCTATTCTTTAAACTCAACTTCATTTAGACCTGTATGATTTTGGATATTGTCTATCCTTAAAGATTTCTGTAATTCGAGTGGGGTTCTCCCTCTATGAATCTAACGTTAACACATATACATATATATAGATATGTGGAAAGGATCATAATGTTAGTGGGACTTTACTATCCTTTATGCTTATCTTAGATATGTTGGTAATCTGAGAGGCTGGGTATAGCGAAGTTACCCTTGACCCTTTGAATATATGATTAATGTGTAATAGGAAATAACTCAGAGATAAAATATGTTATAATGTTAGTTAATTATGACAATAACTCGAAAACACAAATCTTGAAAAGTTGGTAGTGACGACAACTACCTATTTATAATAACAATAAGTCTTTCAAGATAAGTTGTTCTAAGAGAAAGAGATTTAATGTCCTTAAGAAAAAAAAATTATTTGGTAAATTTGGGGAACATTACACTATGCTCTTCTACCCATTTTTTTTTGTTAAATTTGGTTGAAACACACAAATTGTTCCATGATATGAGTGTTCTTGTAGATTCCTCGCATTTATTTTTAAGCTGACATTTTGGACTAGACTAATGCGTTCCATCA
Source organism: Picea sitchensis (assembly GCA_010110895.2). NCBI lineage: Eukaryota > Viridiplantae > Streptophyta > Pinopsida > Pinales > Pinaceae > Picea > Picea sitchensis. Next base: position 113,496 of record SNQJ01S0009098.1, on the reverse strand, counting down.
TCAAATTGAATATGCAAAAAAATTATATAATCAATAGGAATATAGTAATATGAATATGGTACAGTTTCAGTTTAGACTTTTGTGTAAAGAGGATGCACTAATATGATATTGATTTAAATTAGCAACTAATTTCTTTTAATGAAACGTTATGATTTGCTATCAAGTAACCTTACAATTAGTATCAAGTAACCTTACAGTCAGAATCTGGAACAATGGGATTTGAAGCAATCGAGTCAGAATCTGGAACAATGGAATTTGAAGCAATAGAATTAACACTATCTTCATCGTCCACATTATTATTTTCTTTGCCCAATATCTGTGATGAGTCAGTAACAATCAAGAAGTTATCAGATTTGTTTTCAAATTGAAAACAACCAATATCTTTAATAATTCTATCCATAATTTTATCGAAACCAATCTTCTGGGATGTCCTTAATTTACTATTTTAGTATCTAATGTGGATTCTATTTCAATGTTGTACATGCCTGATAGCATTATTACTGGTTTCATTTTCCTATTGAGGATGCATCTCAACTCTTTGCTTAGTGTTGTTCTTAGTTCCATTCATAGATTTTTTGTCAGAGGCTTAACTGCTCTATTTTGCTTGATGCGCTGAGACTTGGCTCCGTATACTATCTAGATGATTGAATTTGTTACATTGTTTCTGGATGGAATTTTCTTCAAAGTTCATTGCTTTCAGGGTAGAGCAAGCATCTTTTCTTGCCAATACAGTTGAGTCAATTTTGTTGGCTAGAATGATCTGCATTTTTAATAATTTACGTGATATGTCATATAATTTGGATATTGCCTAATTTCGTATAAAGCTATGTTGGATTTGAGAAATATCCGATCATTCCTCCTATTACGCAACTTGTGCTCAATTCTGGGAATCACACCTGCATCTCTATATCTTTTTATATTTCCTTCTTACTATTTGCAATGACACACACCCAAACAGGGAGAATTCATCTGTTGTATCCTATCTATATCTATATTGGGCATGTATCTCATTTCTAAGACTTCTGATATCCAAGTTCTGGTATGAGTGTTGTTGCAGATTAGCATCTATTTTGAGGTCGACGTTTTGGGTCAAATCAACCTGGTCCATCATCACGATGAAATATGAAGAAAAGTTGATAATAAGAATATATTAATATGAATAAGATACATTTTAAATTTAAACTTTTATTTAAATGTGATTCACTGATATAATTGTGATTTTAAGCAAGGCTGCGTGGCAGCTGAGTCCCTGCCAAGGAGGTTAGAAAGCAAATTTTGAAAAATGGGGTTGAAGAGTAAATGAAACGAAGTGTTTGGTGCAAAATGTATATGAGGGAAATGTTGTGTGCAAGGTGCATATTTTGGAAGATGGGGCAAAAGTAAATTTAAATGCATTTTCAATGTGGACTGGTGAAAGATAAAAATATATGATGACATAAGAGTAGAGTCTTTATGATATAAAAATTTAGATGCATTTTTATTTGAAATCTGTCAGAAAATAGAAGTTTGTTACATACTACTGCAAATTTTGCAAATTTTGAAATATACAAAAAAAACAAAGTGTGCTACATATAAACCGGAATTTCAATGTGTTTGTCATGTAGATTGGGATTGGGGCTCCCGCGAACCATTAGAGCAATATTTATAAGAAACAGGATTGTGGAAAGAAGATAGAGTGAAACAGTTGCAAAAGAAAATAAATGGAAAGGTATAAGTGTTTTCCTATACATGTTTATTTAAGAAAGCGGAATAAGTGGGTTGAGAAACAAAGAAAGATGGGATGAGTAAACTTACAGTGACAGTACATATGAGCGCTTTGGCTATTTGCTTGCGGCTTCCCTTTCATTGATGTCAGTGACGACTGCGGTTTCAAGGATGTTCTCCACGGCTGCTGGAATGCTGGCCCCTGTTTGTTATCTTTCATTGGCAGCCTATTTCAATTGTCTTTCGACCCATTCTTCAATGTACGCTCTCATTGGGGCGGCGTTGATCTCATTCTGGATCTTGATGTTGAAAAGATCATTTTCTAATTCCTGGAAGTCGATAGAAAGATTAGAGAGAGCCTGATGAATTTCCTCATTTTGTACTGTATATTTGACTAGCCAGTCAAGGACGTGAGATTGATCAAATTGAAGGATGTTGTAAAACTTTTCCAGAGAGAAGGTCTTCAACATAGAAACTTGTTTATCGAACTCTTCTTTGGTTAAGGGAAAGGAGTTTGCAATTAAGAGAGGGTCTTGGAAGTCATTTGTTTTTCCGGCTAAGTCTATATTTCACATCTTTGTGAATAATTTATCTTTCTTTGATATGACTTGTTCACATGACTGAACAATGAGATGCAGGTTGTTTACTTTTTCTTTCCAATATGCATTCAATTGGCTGATCCAGTTTTTGGATGGAAGATCTTTTTCTCTTCTTTTTGTTTCTGTCATATTGTTGACAATCTTGCCAAAAGGGATGACCGTTTTTAAGAAGAAATTTTCTTCATCTTTTAATTCGGCTTGCAAAATCTCAAGCAATCTATGTGCCCTGGATCCAAGGGAAGCTATGGTTTGTCATCTTTTCCAGGCATCGGTAACTAGTTCCATTCTTTTTGTGATATTGTTTTCCACATATCCTTTACAGGATGCGAGCAGGGTGGAGGGCTCTTTTACATTGGGTGTAGGGGTGCCAGGCATGGCTATTGCCAAAGGATCGACAAGCAATGGCATAGGAAAGAAAGCATCTTCCAATTCCTTGACTCGGTCCTTTAGTCTAGCATTGTGCGTCTCGATGCGTTCAATGGATTCATGAAGTGCTTCTCCGGTTGTGGTGTGAAGTTGACAGATTTAGGATGGCCACATGTTGGCAACGTCAACCTCTAAACAAGATTTTCCTTTGATATTTTTAACATTTTTTTTCTTCTGAAATATCAATTTTGTGTTCCGGCTATCAAAAACAGCTCTTTGGAGCACAAAGGATTCATCTTCGTCAAAATTTTGGGCAACAGATATGTCCATTAGATGCCTATGGTGGATGGCATCCTCGAGATGATCAAAGAAGGGAAACATGGCATCTAGATCAGTGTCAATTTCCATGTTCTCACTCTGAATTTCTGGGTCTTCTGCCTGCCCCACATTTTTTTTCTCTTCTTCTCTATTGAAAGCTTGTGAGAACTATCAATTTTAGAGTGAGGACGGTCGTTATCTCCTCCTTCGTTTGAAGAATTCTGGGTTTCTTTGTTGCTGTGATGGGACGTTCGAGCGATGCTCCGAGATGTCGTACTTTTTGGAGTGGTATTTGCAGATTGAACACTCTTGTCACTGGGGTCTTTCCACTGTTGCGTGTACAATTTGGTGCAACTTTGCACTGTCTCTACGTCGTCGGCATCATAGGCAGGTCCGTGACTGTCTCTTTTTTTGGGCAGGTGTTTATTTACAAAACAATCATCGAGGCCAAGTGAATGTAAATGTTGTATAAAAATATCATAGGGATCGAATCCTTTTATGCGTTCAGCATATTTGAGGTTGGAGATACTAAAATGTGCTGCGAAATCGTCAAATTTGTTGACGTTTTTCAATACGAACTCCCCTATTTTCCAAGGCATAGGAATGAACTGTTTTTTTTTTCTTCCTTTGGAACAGAGAGAAACAATAGCTATATTGATGTGCTACTTCTGCAATAAAAATGTTGTCTGTAATGTGACATGGAAGGAGAGCAGGTTGTTCTGTGGAGCCAAAAATTCTCATGACAATGTAATTATCCAAATGTTGGATTGTTCCCTTTTTGTCCAAAAAATTAGTTGTCTGTTCAGATAAGCGGGGAGAAGTTTCTCCTAACAACAAAAGTTTGAAAACAGACAAGAAGCCATTAAAAAACTCATAAAAATAGTGGGAAGCCTTGTGCTTCCACAAGGCCTGGTACCATAACGTTATTGGGTGGAAATCACAGTTGACATTCTTGGACAGAGACAATTGCAGAAATCGATAGGAATGTGCTATTGCAAAAACTAAATAGGATGACATATAAAATTTCTTTCCCCTTTTGTAGCTTGACAATTGGGAAGAGATTTCATAAGAAAGTATCCTTCCCCAATAAAAAATGGCTTGTTCGTTGACTGTGAATACAAAATGTAAAGAGCCATGCAGGAAAGACTAGTTGTGGATTTCTGTCCCGTTATTCTTGTAAACAACCAGGCAATTTCGTGAAAATGATTTTTAAATGAACTAACCTGCATGCTTGTAATATCTTCAGGAACTAGATCCGGGTTTTTAAAAAAAAGGGCAAGAGGTCCAATCCATTATTATGCTTTGCTAGGAATTGTTTGCAATCTTCTCCTTTGAACGTCAATGTTGGCGCGGGCAATTTAAGCATCTGCAGGAAGACCTGAGGTGACAAAGAAACAAAAGAGCGGTCGTGAAGTGGAATAATTCTTTTCTCTGCAATAAATTTATCGGTGCACCAAGAAACCAGGTCCTTACAGTAAAAAACCTTAGGGACACAGCCTGCATGAGCAATCCCGGAGGTCCAAATTACTTGGTTCTCTGCTGCAGAGGTTGAGTAATAAGAAAATTCCCCAGACCAGTGGAAGTTCTAGTCGTGATGACCAAAGATGTTCATTGTATCTCCACAAAATTGGTGCAGAACTGATGCCATAGGTTTATGAGAAGGTTTCTTTTCTGCAGATGATGGTTTAAATGAACATTCACAACGAATAATGTAATTTTTTTCTAAATCTTGGTTAAATGCTTGTGAATAGGAAAGCTCCTCGAGCCTTTCGCTGATTAATGGCAATCGGTATTGGTGGTGCATGATGAACTGTTAGGAGTAAAGTTTATTTATTGCATATTTAGAAATGCGAAGGTGGAAGGTACGATGAAGAGCAATTAAGGAATGGAGGTTTCTTGAACATGCGAAGGCCACGCAGTGTGAAAGGGATTTCATGATTTTGAAATGAACACTCGGATGGGACAATAGAATCTCCCCACAAATTTTTGCTTAATGCGCATGAATACGAGATTTCCTCGGCCCTTTCGCCTGTCAATGACAATATATACAGTTTCTGCATGATGGCCTATTAGAATTAAATGCCAGTAATTCCATATTTAGAAACAAGATATGTCTATATATATAAAAAACTTTATATTTTCTTTTATTGTAGAGAAGTGTGAAGGTGACGGAGACGACGGAGAGAAAGGAAAGAATGGCAAGTTTTAAAAAGCGGTTGGACGTGATTCAAAAAAGGGTTATAGGGATAGTCAGGAAGAGATCATGAAGGGGGAGTTCACCAACCGGTTTGTATATTTGCGGAATTTCGACAAAATGGCTAAGTATGGAATAGGGAAATTGCTAATTGCATACGTAGCAATAAGATCTTATATATAATTGCCAACTACTAATTCCAAAAGGATGCCAGCACAGGAAGCAACGACTATGAACTAAATATTTCTTCAACCTGACAAAGGGACGATTCCCTAAAGAAATTTGAACAAATGGTGATGTATGGAAAGCGTACAGATGGGCTTCAAAACGAGTTGACAATAGTTCCAGTAAATATGCGAGGAAGTGGTGGTTAAATTGTATTTCTCGAAAGTTTTCAGTGCAAAAAATGTGCATCACAGAAAATGGCATGATAGGTGGACCGTAATACGGAAAAGGGTAAAATTTCATGTTTCAAAATTTTTGAGTGAAAAATGTGTAAAATAGAAGATATCATGAAAAGGGCATGATAGGTTGATCATAATATGGAAAAGAGTATGATCTAAGAACGGTTGCAAATTTGTATATCTATCAATTTGTATATAGCAAAGCTACGAATGTTGTTTGGAGGGGTCCTGGAAAAGTAGAGGTGCAATGTTGATGCAACCAGTGGGGTCCTCCTGTCAATTTCTATATGGCGGAACTCTGGGTGGCACTTGTGGGACAGGGAACAATAGATGGTCAATTTAAAGAAAGGGGAAGCGGTGGTTGGAAACGCGTGAATTGGAAAAATAGAAAGGCGAAAGACATTTTTCGTAAGTCCGAATTGGTTTCAAAGAAGCCCCATTGTTGCAAAATCATGATCTACTAGTTATCAGGAAATGCGTTGTTGAAGATTACATTTTATTGCAACGTGCACGTGTAGTTATGTTCTTGATACATTATTCCATGACTGTAACATACTAGCTCAAGTAGTAAACTTTGTTTTGTACTAATTAGCATTAAAACTTAATAATTGCATCTCTAGAAACAAGAAGAACATTTTTGATGGAACATTTTACATTGGTATTAGTAAACAGAAGATCGAAGAGGTATGAGAGCACCGAAGTATGCGAATTAGAATATACGTGAAACCCATAAAAGTGGCAGAGACGAAGAGTCCAAGGCCAAAATTTTGTAATAACAAATCCATTTAAAAAAATAAGAAAAGTACTGAGTACTGTACATCTATACTTAGAAATTGGATCTAGTTCTTTGGTTGAAAACATTGAAGGTATCTGCGAAAAACACAGGAACGGGTTCCGCAATATGGAAGATCCTTGGAGTTTTCTCCTCGATTAATCATCCTCTGCTGAAATTGATATTTTTCAGAATCTTTCCTGAGGAAGAAGATGAAAATGGTTGCAGGTCAAGTGGAATAGCCCTTAGATGAAACTGGCTCTTCATAGTCAAAAAAATTCAGTAGTACAACTTGCACATGCAATTACAGAGGCCCAAATTAGTCCATTATGGGCAGAAGGAGATGACTAGTAGGAAAATGCATTGCAGCAGCGAAAGTTTTGCACCTGATACCCGAAAATGTTAAACAATATCTTTTTGGCTTGAAATATATCTCTGGAAGCATCAACATATGATTTCTTTATAGTCAAACTCTTCCACCCAAAAAAGACTAATTTGGAACTCTAGAATTCCTACTTTGGCGGTGCAAAGTGGTTGTTGTGTTCAC
>SNQJ01S0009098.1:95868-106523 GCA_010110895.2 Picea sitchensis | reverse complement strand
ACTGAGCCGGGAAGGTTTGTTCATTATGGTTGATTTCAATTTGGTCCCAGGAGTGGGAATATTTTCTGCATTGCCATCATCCATTTCCATATCATCGTCCATCAGATCATCTTCTTCTATCCTGGAATTCATGGCATAAAGTTTTGCGACAGGCATGACTGCAAGTGGGCAGGTTCTCTGAGCAGCCAAGGTTGGCATCAAATTTTTTGGCTTGAAATATATCTCTCGGTGTACCAAGGGACCATCTCATTTTTTTCTCGTGGCTGAAGAGAGATGAATAGTAAGAATATGTCCTGGAATAGTGGAACCTGTGGCCATTATACCCCAATTTGTTGATTGTGTGTGGAGAGAAATGTCGCCACAAGTTATTAAGAATTTACGTTTGCTCGAGACGATGTTTCAAATGAAAATCGGGGAGGGATAATATAAGCCTCCGCAAAGTCTGGTTTAATGCGTATCAATGGAATATCTCCTCGAGGCTTTCGCTAATCAATGACAATTTCCAGGGTTCGTGCATAATGAGTTGTGACCATCACAACTCACTAATTGTACAATTAGAGAAAAGTACGAAGGTCGTGGTGACGACGAAAAGACATTAAGAATCAGAAATTTCTTAAAAGCACCAACCCGTCGGCGGACTAAAAAAAAAATATTGCGTCGCCTTTGAAATGAATACTTGGAAAGGATAACATGCTTGTGTGCAAATCTTAGTTTAATTCCTACTAATGACAAATCTTCTCCAATATTCTAGACATTAATGACAACTGTAACGGTTGCTACAGGATGGATACTAGCATTAAAGCTTAATTATTTCATATGGAAAGAGGTCAAGTGAGTTACAAAAGAAAAACAGAAGAAGATATACCCAGGAGACATGAAGGCCCGATGGTTCTCTGCCTCGCAGACGGGTTCTCGGCCTAGCGGGCTGAAAATTGAGCCTCTATTTTTCTGTGTCCTACAAATAACACCTACACTTCCGCGATATACAAAATGATAGGCGGAGTTGCGGGTTGGTTGGTTCAACATTGTGGGTTGGTTGGTTAAACATGTACTTGTATAAACTATGGACATTAGATTCTATAGAACATATCTGAATCTGTGATTCCATACTTGGGCACTTTTTGTTTCGTGCGTTCATGGCTTGGCAGGATGAAAATTGAGTATCTATTGTTCCGTGCCCTACAAATATCACCCACAATTCCGCGATATACAAATTGACAGTGGGAGTTGTGGAGATGAGTTTCTATATAAAGTATAGACATGAGATTTTATACAGCATATGCAGATCACTTATTCCATACTTAGGCACTTTTTTTTATCGTGGGTTCGTGGCCTGGCGGACTGAAAAAATACTGAATATTGTTTAGTGTCCTACAAATAACACACAGATTTCTGCGATATACAAATTGACAGCACAACCTACGGGTTGCTTGGCTGAACATTGCATTTGTACTATTCTAAAACATATGTGGATTCTTCCTTCCCTGTACTACAAATGGCAACCACATTTTAGCGATATACAAATTGACAGGAGGACCTACGGGTTTCTTGGTTGAACATTGTATTTGTATTGTTTTAGAACATATGTGGATTCCTCATTCCATACTTGGGCACTTTTTGGATCACGGGTTTGCAGCTTGGCGAGCTGAAAATTAAGTATCTATTGTTCTGTGTCCTACAAATAGCACCTACACTTCCGCGATATACAAATTTACAAGTGGGCTTCTAGACATAGTCTCTATATAAAGTATGGAATGATATTTTATACAACATATGCAAATTCCTCATTCCATACTTACGCAGTTTTTGGATCCTGGATTCGCGGCCTGGCAGGCCGAAAATAGAGTCTCCATTGTTTCATCTCCTACAAATAGCACCCAAATTTCTGTGATATACAAATTGACGGTGGGAGTTGCGGAGAATAGTCTCTATATAAAGTATCGACATGAGGTTTTATAGAGCATATGTGGGTCCCTGTTTCCATAGTTAGGCAGCTTTTTGATCGTGGGTTTGCAATATGGTGGGTCGAAAAAAGAGTCTCTATTGTTCCTTGTCCTACAAATAACACCGAGATTTCTACAACATACAAATTGACACGAGTCTCCACGGGATTCTTGGTTGAACATTTCATTTGTTTTGTTCTAGAACATATGCACATCCCTCATTCCATACTTGGGCACTTTTTTGGATCGTGGGTTCGCAGGCGGGCAGGCTGAAAATTAAGTATCTACTATTCTGTATCCTACAAATAACACCCACACTTCCACGATATACAAATTGACACGCATACCTGTAGACATAATCGGTATATAAAATATGGAATGATATTTTACACAGCATATGCGAATCACTAATTGCATACTTAGGCAGTTTTTGGAGCACGCGTTGGCAGCCTGGCGCACTGAAAATAGTCTATTATTTCATCGCCTACAAATAGCATCTAGAATTCAGAGATATACAAATTGACAGGTGGACTCAGGATGCTTCACTGAACATTAGACTTTTATTGTCCCGTTGCGATCCCGTATCAATTTCATAGTTAGAGAATTTTTTTTATTGGGGGATTTGGAGTTGTCCGCGACATATAAATTGACATGATTCACTACGGACTGCTTGGTTGAACATTTCATTTGTATTGTTCTAGAAGATATGAATATCCCTCATTCCATACTTGGGCACTTTTTGGATCACGGGTTCACGACCTGGCGGACTGAAAATTAAGTATCTACTATTTCGTATCCTACAAATAGCACCCACACTTCCGCGATATATAGATTGACATGTGGACCTAGGGACAAAGTTTATATACAAAGTATGGAATGAGATTTTATACAGCATATGAGAATCACTAATTTCATACTAATTGAAAGGTGGACTCGGGTTGCTTCGCTGAACATTGGAATTTTATTGTGCTGTTGCGATCCTATATCAATTTCATAGTTAGCGATTGTTTTTGATCGGGGGGCTCTGGGGCTAGCGTGCTGAAAATTGGGCCTCTATTGTTCTACGTTGTACAAATACAGTGTTCTACAATATATGCGGACCTACGTGTTTCTTGGTTGAACTTTGCATTTGTATTGTTGTAGAACATATGCGGAGTCCTCATTCCATACTTGGGCACTTTTTGGATTGTGGGTTGGTGGCCTGGCGGGTTGAAAATTAAGTATATATTGTTCCATGTTCTACAAATAGCACCTACACTTCCGTGATATACAAATTTACACACCGGCTTGTCGACATAGCCTCTATATAAAGTATGGAATGAGATCTTATATAGCATATGTGGATTCCTCATTCCATACTTAGGCAGTTTTTAGATCATGGGTTCGCGGCCTGGCCGGACAAAAATATGGCATATTGTTCTGTCTCCTACAAATAGCATCTTCACTTCCGCGATATACAAATTGACAAGCGGACTTGTGGACATAGTCTCTATATTAACTATGGAATGAGATTTTATACAACACATGCAGATTCCTCATTCCATACTTGGGCAGTTTTTGAATCGCGGGTTGGCGGCCTGGAGGGTTGAAAATAGAGTCTCTATTGTTCCCTCTCCTACATATACCACCCAGGCTTCTGTGATATACAAATTTCTAGGAGGACTCGGGCTGGTTGCTTGAACATTTCACTTTTAGGTAGTTTTTGGATGGCGGGTTTCCAGCCGGACGGGCCGAAAATAGAGTCTCCATTGTTCCCTCTGCTACAAATAGCATCCAGACTTCCACCATATACAAATTTACAAGAGGACTCGGGTTGGTTAATTGAACATTGCACTTTTATAGTCTCGTAACGATTCCGTATGTATTTCATATTTAACGATTTTTTTTTATCGGGGGTTGTGGGGCTGGCGGGATGAAAAATGAGCCTCTTTTGTTTAGGCTTGCGGGCTGAAAATTGGGACTTTATTGTTCCGCGCTGTACAAAATCTACCCACAAATCCGCGATATACAAATTTACAAAGGAACCTGTGGGCTGCCTGGGGAAACATTGCAGTTTCATTGTTCCTTGTCCTCCGAATAGAGTTCGGAGATCCTCCATATACATATTGATAGATGGACTTGACATCTAGCGCATTAAATTATTAAAGGATGTTAAATCGCGTATTCTTAAAAGAATCAAGGAAAGAAAAGTTTTTTTTTTTTTAATTCTATAACAGTAAGCATGACAAGGACCAATTTGAATTTGAAGGGGCCTATTGTTCATATGATAGCACAATTGCATTCTGCACACTAAATATTCATTGATTTCAAATTATTCCAGGATATTAATCTGACTAACTTTATCGAATAAACAAAAATGTGAAAACAACGACCAATTTGTATTTTAAGAGCCTCTTGCTTGTATGTGAGGACAGTCACAGTTCAGACACTATATATTTGTTGATTTCAAATTATTTCAGAACAATAGTTTGACCAAGTTCATCGATCAAGGAAATCTTCTAAAGCAAGTGATAGTACAGTTGTGTCACAATGCCATAGAAATTACTAGGCGGATCTGCATCCCAGTTGGCTAAAAAAAAACAATTATATTGTTCAATGTCCTCCAAAGAACAGCTGGAGTTCCAGGGTATACAAATTGACAGACAAAGAAGATAACCAAGAACCAACCATACTTTAAAAATTCCACAAGCAAGTTCCTAGAAGGTTCCATATAGCAGAACCCATCAACCTTTGCACCAAACAGTTTGATATACAAAGAAAAGACGTCACCACATTTGTTTTCTGTTGAAATGAACTTTCATTTGGATGTTGAAGAAATATTACAGAGAGACATGAGGTATTTTAGTTTCCTCTCAAAGTTTTATATAATTTGTTTTTTCCCCTTTTCAGCCGATATGAAAAATTGCATTGTCCTCATTTAAGGTGAATTTGCTTTGTATCCGAAGCTGTCGCAGCATGTATAAATTGCTTGCCTTTTTCTATAGATATGTTTCATACGACAACTCTGTCGACTTAGGAAGCACATTTTTTAACAGTGGTTGCTTGATCGTACAATGCACGGTTGTGTTTCCCACGATTCGAATAACACCACTGAGGCAATATCCATAAATATATGGACATTTTTCATCGCATCGCAGACAATCAATCGTATCATCAGTTATCAAAGCGGAGGCAGAGGTAGCGGAATGGCATTTTGCACAAACAGGATCAAAGGTGGTCGAGTACACATTTGCTGCAACTAAAATACCTTCAACCTGGGAATGTGAGAAAATGAATTAATACNAAAAAAAAAAAAAAAAAACAGCTGCAGAAATTTGTTGAAGGCTATTTCTATAAGCAAAGGGAGGATGATTTGGTAAATGTATACTCACAACAATTGTAGAGCTAGCTAGATTCTCCAGATCCTTTACTGTATCTACTCACAACTCTGTTACAAACGTTGACTGGGTTGTCTGAAAGATCGTTTCTCTAGCATCCTTGTTTTTTGTTATATTTTTGAACAACATAAGTGGAATATTCCCTCTATGCAATTGTTTTTCCATTGACAAAAACAAATCTGAATACTTATCGAACAATTGTAGCTGCAACATGGAACAATGCAATATTTGTGTATCTTATTCGACATACATGCAAAAGTGAAAGTAAACAACAAAACGGAATATGAAAAGTGGTACCATTGCCTTCTCATTGTTCGAATCTCCATCCTTTATATGGAGAATGTTTTGCGACCCAAATTTCCTGGAAAGTGTGACAACAGCCCCAATCATTCCCATCAGGTAAATATAAGTGCTCTATGCAAGTTACCTAATAGTCGAGTTCAGGAGGAAGCGATATTCTGAACAAATAGGAGGAATTTTTTCCACAATGCTTGTTTTGTTGACCAAAATAATTTGATCGCAATCACCACGGTCATATATTTTTTTTGGCAATATATTAAAATTTGTAATGGATATCCCATTACACGACAATATCTTTTATGCATGTTTATGGACAAGTTGTGGAGGAACAATCAGTGTGACTTTCATCATGGCATCCTTTTCTGTCATATCATCATGCATAATGGGTCTACTTTTGTTTTCCTTGTCCAAGTAGGTGGTATAGACAACCATTATGTCCCCGACGAACACCTGTCTAGTTTGGCAGCTATTAAAGGACTCTATTGACAATACTTTGGATGTCATAACTCTAGACCTGAAGACATTTTTTGAATAGGAAAACTAAAGTGAATGGTAGTGTTCTACAAGTACATGCATACTTTTGATGAACTATGGAGCCAGAGTTTCACAACGACACCTCTTAGTCTGTGGAACATGAAACAGGTTTGGCATCTCGCTCATACTTGTTGATACTTCTTGTGAGTTACAAACCATGTATTGCAGATGGCATCAACATATTCTCCATGCCATAGATGAATATATAGCCCGAGAAATTTGTCTAGTAAACATAGTAAGAGCAGAGCGCATGCATATTTACCTTTGGCCTTGTCGATCCGCCGATGTCTGGGATGACTGACTGCTCATGGCCGTGTCACTAGTTCAACTTTTTCTGATGCAAGCATTTGCAGATGGACATCAGGACTAAGCAAATATATGAATTCTATATTATATTCCCCCACCCAGTTTGTATCTTTAATTTGTCGGCACACTTGGTATACCTTTTAGAAGATTGTACCATAGAACCCTCTGCTGCTGCATAGAAGAATTCATCTCCCTATCCAAGTAACCTGTTTTTTCCAAGGAAGCAATACGGAAGATGCAATCGACAGGAAGGCAAGTTAGTTTCAAAACATACATGTAAAACAAAAATAAATAGGTCTATTTACTCGCCAAAGAGTCCTTCATCCTGTCCATCCATTATGTTTGTTTAAATGTAGAAATGCAACACAAACACAATGGACATGCACTAGCTTAGTATGCAGGAATAAACGTATGCAACCAAGAAAACTTACCATGTAGGAAGGCACACAACTATCTTAACATAGATCCAGACCATAAATGAAATACAAAATAGCGCAATATGAAACAACAGTACAAGCATGCACCTTTCTATATCCTCTTCAGCCGATGCAGTCAAGACACTCTCCTTTTCTCCAGCTACTTGTTTGTTTCAATTTGGGAACCCACAAAATTTAATGAACATCAATGGAAGATGGTATTCAGCGGAGAACAAGCAATATGTACACAGATAAAAAATGACTCAACGAACAGTCTATAAAGGCAGAAACATGAACCTTTGTGCTTCTCTATCCATGGCTATAAACATGTACAATTTTTTTCCCTGGCCAAAATATATTACAAGGCACAAAATATCATGCAACTGCATGGCCGCAACTAAACGATTTCTGCTTTTCCCTGGGAATTTATCCATATATTGCGTCTAGCCATGTTCTTTATCCTCTACACAGACTATTGTACCCACGATACAATTTCTTATTTTCTTGTGGCTAATTACCCACACATGCTTCCGACATGAAAATATAATCTTGCAGAATCTTTGTTGCACATATCATATGTCAAGAACAACACAAATTTCATCCTGCGCACAGAAATCTATGTAGAGGAGAAAGGACATGTCATGTCATGTACACAAATATGACCATACATGGTTTATAAATGTACCTTGCATACATATGCTTTATTCCAACAAAAAAACAATAGGTATTGTAACTTCACATGTAATCCTCGAACAATTATGCATGCAACTATTTTCTTTCATTGCAGGACTACAACACCAGGAAAATCTCAGAGAATAACATATCTCAACTCTGGAAGACATGGAAAATAAAACAACTTCATATCCACTGGTGGGTGCAGGGGTTGAACACCGTAAAGCACCCCAAACAAAACAATAACAATCCAAAAAAAAAGAAAAAAGAAAATATCCAACCACCGCCGATGCACCCCAACCCTGGAAGACCGAATCAAAGGAAAGAAACCAACAAGGACCAAACTAGCGAGAAAGCATGAAGAGGCTGAACTGCACCCCCAGTGCCCCAAAGTGAAAACCCCAACCAAACAAACAGAACCAACAACCCGGGAACCAACGAACCAACAAGAACCACTGAGCCAATGAACAACATATGTATCTCCAACGATTATGAAACTGCAACCCAAGAAGAAAAGGAACCGGAAACACACAAGGAACATGTGACTACAAATAAATAAAAAATCTTACTTGCAAACTACAAACTAAACAAAAAACAAGGAATACAAAATGAAACCACGGCATCGAAACTTACTCTGAAATGATGAAATGCAGAAGCACAACTTGAATCACCAACGAAACAACAACAAGCAGCAATCGAGAAACTAGCGAACAAGAACCACTGACCGAACCAGTAAACAATGTATGTAGCTTCAACGATTACGAGGATGAAGCATACAATGGAAACAACCGAAAAACCAACGAAGAAGAAGAAGTCACTGAACCAGTAAACAATGTATGTAGCTTCAATGGTAGAATAAGGACAAAACATACAATGGCTATTGAACTGGTGGTAGACAATCAAGTGCAAATTCACTATAGTTGTATAGAAAATTTCGAGGGAAAATGTACTCCGAGAATTGTATTTACATAAACATTTAAGACTCTCGGGCTGTCTAAGAACCTCGCAGAATGAAAACATTTAAGCTGTCAAGGGTGTTGCAGAACATCGCATCATGTGAACATTTCCATAGTCAATCCTATTGACGCATCTCAGAATAAGTGTCAATACATTTCAAGAAATATACATCCGCCAAAGACGCTATAAACTTTGGAATTCTCAATCACTACAAAGCTTGGATATCAAAACTTTTCAATATGCTTATTACATATCAAAACTTGCAGATATATTTGGGTAGCAGAAAATGCTAATACAAGCATTCGAACTAATTCTAGCATTAATCAACCTTGAAGCAATATACAGGAAAAATATATGATTAAAACATACTGACTACGAGAAAAACTTTGGATATGTTTCCATATAGTACATTGGGAATAGCGAAGCCGGCAATAAGAACTCCAATCTCTTATCCAATCAGATCAATACATATATGTTACGTTTTATTATATAAAAAATTATGTTTTTATTTCCATAGCTCCAACAATAGGTATTGTGCAAATATTTCGGGTCAAAGAACAAAGTAATATGCAGTCAACGATTGTTATAGTCCCTTTACGCCTACAGCAGGGACTAATAACAACTAATTTTATTATGAAATCTTATGATTTAATATCACGACATTATCTTTTAATAATTGTTTAATGGTAAATTCATTGTTATATGTTGTAAAAATTTGTACTAATCAAATTTATTGTTAAAATGTTATAATCATTTATAATGTATTAACAAAAAAATATGAGAAATTGTTCTAAAAATTTATTCAAACATTAAAACTAATGCTACCAAAATATTTTAAAGTGGATAAAAATACAATTAAAAAATATAATAAAACAATTTGTTATTAAAAATTTAAATATAAAGTATGTTATAAGATATTAGAAATAGAATTAATATAAAATAGTAAATCTATTATAGAATTTTTAATGAAGCTTTTTTAAGAATAGATTTTTAATAGTAATTTGAAAGTGTGAGAAAAAACATAAAATAAGTTATAAAATATATTTTTATATATATAGTTAGTTAACAATCGGGCTCAAAACAATTATTTCTTATTTTTCTTAGGAGTTCAACATAATAACATGTAGGAATTTAATTTGAATAGGGTTTAAAACAATTATTTCTTATTTTTCTTCGAAGTTCAACATGTAGTTTGTAGGAATTCAATTTGAATAGTGAGGATAAAAATCATTCCTCCCTATCACTAGAAATAAACTCCATTTATCATATATAAAAAAATATTATAAAATAAAAAAATAAATAAGTTATAAAATATTTAATATAATAAATTATAAAATATTAAATTATATTAAAAATATAAAATATAAAATGGTATGGTGATATAAAGAAGAGATTAGGATATATTCGGAATAAGTTCAACTTAAAAGACCAAATATATTATAGAGTTTTAATAAGAGTAGGTGTACAATATAATAAAGATTTTATTAGAATAGATTTAAAATGGTAATTTCAAAATTATAAAATAAATTATAAAATATTTATTAAAATATATATTAAAATCTTATAAATTAAAATAATTAAATAAGTTATGAAGTTATAAAAAAATGTTATAACTAGTTATAATCTAGTAAAGTTTACGGAGGTATACATACCCTACTCCCCTAACATGTTCTTAACTATTAGGCCCACTCAGACTGGATAAGATGATATAATATGATAAATATAATAATAGAATTTTTTTAATTCAAAGAAAGAAAAATAAAATCAAGATTTATAGTAAAAAATATATAAACAAAATATATAGAAAATTACCTTGGTGGATAGATTTGAAATTCAATAATCATAGTCTTTATTCTATGTGGAAGACCCACTCAGAGTGTGATATGAGTTAAATCTAAATATTGAAAGTAAACTATTTTGACCTATCCCATATACGAGAAAGGTAATTAAAATAACTAAATAGTGAAACTACCACTCCTTACATCTAAGACAATTATTTGTTAAAAAAAAGAATATACTAGTAATACATGAATACAATGTTGGATTACTAAGAGGGGGGGTGAATCAATAATAGAGCAATTTAATCATTTTTAATCATATAATCCAAGTGTTATATCAATGAAGCATTATCATCCAATAATTGCAGAGTA
>SNQJ01S0009098.1:55201-95858 GCA_010110895.2 Picea sitchensis | reverse complement strand
CATTACTTCACTTTATTATTTACCTTTTAAAATCTCTTAAACCACTTTGACTACTTTGACTACTTTGACCTTTTGGGGCTTCTAGATGACATATGAGGGTCGTCCAACTTCGTAAGGCCATAACTCTCAAACCGTGAGGAGCTATGTGACATTCCACATACCACAAGAAATGGAATGACATGTAATATCCATATAGAATAGTATTATCTGAAAATATATCATAACTCATACCATTATTCATCAAACAAACTTGGGTCCATTACGCAAACCTGGGGTCTCCAACTTCTCATGGCCATAACTCTCTAACCGTGAGGATTTATGTGATGTTCCACATACCACCGGAAATGGAATGAAAAGATTTATCCATCTAGGATCTCATTATTCCACAATTAAGCATGGGTTATCTTACTTTGCAAAGTGTCTTCCCGTGAGGGATTTTACCATAAGGGGACCACTTTGGAGTTCATCCATATTTACTTCTTATAAACCATGACAAGACAATAATGAGTCATATTTACATCAAACAATCTTGGGTCCATTACCAAAACCTTTGTGCTGCAAGGCTTTCTTCAAGGGTTGACATCAATGACAACCAACCTCAATCAACATAAAATATGTGCATAGATTAGTCTAAAACAACAAATTCATTCAAGAACATCCATAGATTGAATCACAACACCAATATTGGAAAATTAATACAATACAAAGTCATACAATTCAAAAAAGAGTAGTCTATCAAGTGAGAAATATAACCTTACAGTAGTAGAGGTGACAATGCATCATAGCATAGACATCACAAAAACCATTTGTTTTTCTTCAAAAATGGCCCTAGGACCTCTTCTCATTCAAATTTCAAAAGTAGTTCCAAAAATGACAATACATCATAGCATAGACATCACAAATACCAATTGTTTTCTTGAAAAATGGCCCTAGGACCTCTTCTCATTCAAATTTCAAAAGTAGTTCCAAAACTTACAAGAAGCAAGAGCTCTTGCTAAGTGAGTTTTGTTTGGCATATATAGCTAAGTTTGCAACTATTTCTTGGGACTTCTTGACTTCCCATTGATATTTACAAATCTAGGCTCTCCCTAATTTATTATTTTTCTAGTTAACATCCTACATTACAATCGAAATTAATTTTCCTTATTCTGAAAGTAAGTTTCCCACACTTCATGATAAATATAAATTAATATTACTCTGGTGACTAACATACTTTATAATGTAATTATATAAACTATTGAGTCCTAAGACAAAGTTTTCATATCCCTTTTTAATGTGAGAAATAAAGAACTTATTTAATTTTGGTCCTTAGAAGGAACCACTTAATGTTTTTTCATTATTTCTCTAGTCAATCTTTAAGGTATCCCTGTAGAAAGCTCATGAAAGTGCATATCTTCCTCCATTTGCGTTTGAATTTGATCATCTAGCCTTCACTGACCCATGGCCTAATTCTTTGGTGAATTGCACCTATTTGTTAGCCATGTGGCTACTTTGTACAGTCTTGTGCAGGTGTTAATTGAACCTATCAAGTCCATTTCCAAATTGTCCCCGATTCTTTGAAAGTTTGGGAGTGTTGCATAGTTTAGTTGATTTTTCCTATAGGATATCCATGGGATATCTAGTGGTGCATTAATATTTCATTCATACCATTTATTTAGTGCATCCATTGCCACCCTTACTCCTTGGAACTCTATGTTTTTAGTCTTGTCCTTCATCAAACAATGATATCATTTGAGCATCTAAATTTTGAAATCCCCATAAGTCAATGTATAGTTTCTTGGCTATGGTCTAAAATTCTTCTTGCACCTCACTAACACATATTCTTAACTCAAAAATGCTAGTTCTATCACCTTTGGAAAATCTCACTTCGTCCTATAGGATTTTAACTCTTCCTTTGTACTCCTCAAGCTCTTGGACCATATATTTGAGATTATGTTCTAAGGATTGAGTAAATGCTACACATTTTAAATCTACGGACAAGGGGTTCTCATGGATTTATTTGAATACAAGTGTGTATTATATGACTAAGAGTATAGGGACTTCGAAAATGGGTTATCTCTTTGTAATTTGTTTAACAATTTTTTCCTTATCCTTGTCAAACCTGAAAGAATTGAGGTTTTTCATTCTTCTATCCTTGGACGATGTAAATCCTATAAATCCTAATTCCCCTAGAGGAAAGGGCCTCTAGTGAAATGTGCACTAGAATTAGTATCAAATGGATTAGTATCAATAGGGTTAATGTTTTGAGATTCCTCCTGAAATTTCTTCTCCTCTTCTTCCCTTTTCGTCTTTTTTATTCCTCGTGTTTGAGCTTATCTACTTTCTCCTTATGGAATATTGTTTATTCTCATTCATCCTCTTCTTTCCTACTTCTAATTATGTTTCTACTCATGATGTCACTTGTTGATGTCGAAGAGCCTCATCTTCCTATTTTTTATTTTCTTCCTCTAGTTCTGTTGTTTCTCTAGCTGCTTCTTCTTCTATTCTCCTTTTCTCTGATACTACTTCTTCTCTATGTAATTTATCCTTGTGTTTAGATCTTCCTTTCATTATAAAAATTGCCTCACCCTGCTAGTTGTATCTCTTGTAAACTTCTTCATCTTTTTAGGTTTCTAATTTATATATCCACCTATATTTACAAACCTAACAATATTTGTTGGCATCCTTAATGGGATCATGCATGTGGAATATTTCTTCCCCAAAGCGGAATATTGATAGAGATTCATCCTCGGCTTGTGCCTCCTTGACATCCTTGAATCTGTAGGATCCCAAACATAATGCCAATGGTGGTTAGGTTAGTTTTCTATATTTGTCTAGTGCAATTCCTACTCCAAGCACCAAAATTTGATATGCTACTTCTTGTAGGGATAGCTCGTCAAGAATAAAATTTTGGAATTTATGAGGAGGATTGGTTTCACCATAAATCTTAATGTAAGTTTCATTTTCCAACACAAACCAATCCTACTTTTCCATCCGTATTCATTTCCTTCTCTATCATGCATCACATTAGGGAACATAATAGTAATTAGTATAATGGAATGAGGAACATCTCACATATATTGTGGTATTGTATGTGATATTTGTGTTCCCACAAATCTTACCACTAGACATGAATTGGAGGGTTACTTGAATTCCATTTTCATCCCATGTCTTGGAAGGCATGTACCATACACACTACATATGATAAATAATAGGACATGTGAAAATTTGGATGTTTTCCTGGGAGTATGTTCTTTGCAACTCACATTGTTTCTTCCAAGATAATAAAGATAATTTCTACTTAGTTGAATATGTCTCCCATTATCATGATAAAGTGTATCAGAGGAACCCATCATACCTTGAAAATCTTGGAATCAAATTATCCATAGAATTCATAGAGCATAGATGCTACATATTTGTATGGGGTCCTCAACATCTTGGTGGGGTAAGCATCAAATTGTTTAGTATTGAAATGTTTATCCGAGATCCACCAGTTCTTCATAATGCCCCTTATATTCAAGGGGAAATGAACCATCCAATATTCTATGAGTTCAATTTATTCATTGGGAATTTTGTCCAATGATCAAAGATGTTATGGAATTAAAGAAAAGATATCTTTCTGATGTGAATCATTTATAAGTTTGTTATCAACATAAATATGCCAAATTATCTAGGAGATTGCTTCAATGCATGGGAATACAACTACATGAGAAGATATATTGTGAATATTGGAACACCTGATCATTTGGTACATTCATAAGTCTTTGTTACCCTCTAGTAAATCAATGTATGAATCAATTTGAAACACATAGTATATTTCCCACAATAGTAAGACACATACTTATCAATAACGAAGTGAGTGTCATCATGGATGAGACCTGGGACACTAGTTCTTGATTCCTCCTCCTCCATTCTTGAAGTGATTTATATAATTGTCCTTTTCCACTGCTCCTCTAGTAAGTGTCCATAATTTTTCTTATAATCCTCCCATGTCATAAATAGAAAACATTAGCATATTAGTATCTTGAAAATTTTGAATTTTAATGTAAAGGAGTGATATTCTAGAAGATTCCATTATCTATTGATCCCATGTGAGTGAAGCATGGTGGTAAGGCATTATCATCCTAGGAGGGTGAAGTTTAGGTAAGACAACTGAGGATGCATTTTTCTTAGGATTTTGATGCAGGAGCATCTTTCCAAGCCAGCCATGCGCTAGCTAGCCAACCCACTATGTGCATGCATTCAATGAGGAAGAGAGGCGCAACCCTCTCATATTCAAATTTTGAATTTGAATCAAGCACATTTAATGTTTGTAAGGTTGTTAGAGCCAAAAGTCCATGTCTATATACATGCTTTAGATGTAGATAGCATTTAATGGTTGTAAGGCTGAGTCTAGCTCCGATCTGGACTAGATAGCCCATTCATTGTAAATTTAAATGTAATTGAATGAGAGTTGGTGAGGATGGAGGGAAGAGCTCGAAGAGCCCCTCATGTAAAAGATCTTTAATATTGTTTTGGGTAGTTAGCAAGAGATAGAGGAGAGAGTAGAGAGGGTGCATAGATGAGTGCATAGAGGATAGGGAGAGAGATTCGAGACTTTGTTGCAGTTCAAGCTCGAACACATTGTAAAAAGAGGCATTTATATTAATACAATCAGAGCAGTTTTTCTTGCATGTTATTCTGTGTATGTTGATGAATGTATTTATGTGTTGATGATATGTTGTAGATGTGTGTTAGTATGCAATTGCAGGGACATATAGGTTCTTCTATCTGTTGGGTTCTTTGATTTCAGATTTGGGTTTCTTTGAGGCTTCATGCCAAGAGGGCGTGACAAAACATTGCGGGTTCTGAGAGCCAGTGCATAGAGTGAACTTCTAATTCTGTGGAATTTGGACAAAGATGCGCCAGGAGGGTGCACCAGCTGAAGTCTTAAACTCAGGGAAAGATCTCAAGGTTGTTGAAAACCTTGGAGACAGGACTGTGTGGAGGAAGACACAATGGAAGACAGAATCGTTGCGGGATTTTGAAAGAAATCTACCAGGTGGGCGTTGAGTAGATGCACGGGTTGCATCGAGGAGGAACTCTACTGTGATTTCATAGAGAAACAAAATCATTCAGGATTTTGGACACTCTACCAGGAGGGAATTGAGTAGGTGCCAGAGTGCACAGAGATAATGCTTTTGAGTTCTGGAACAGAGAAGAGTCCAGGAGAGGATCTTCACAGGGTTGTTGAACACCCTGCAGACTTAGCAAGGAGTTTCTTGAGAAAAGGAGTGCTAGGAGGGAATCAGATTCTCCATCTGAAAGAGAAGGAAAAAGGGTTAATTCCTTAGAGGTCAAAGCTACAGGAAAAGCTCAGAAGAGATAGCACCTTCGTGCGTGCAAAGACTCTGCAAGGAGCATAGAATTCGAAGAGTCCTTTGAGGATTCGAATAGAATAAAGGTTAGGAGGGAGAGTGATTTCATGCACAGGCCATAGCCGAGGGGTTACAGAGGCCGAAAGGAAGACCCTTTGGAAGATTTGAGTTCGAGGAAGCTCGGGAGGGAAAGCGTTTTCAAAGGCACAGACAGAAGCTGTGAGTACAGGCTTCATAGTAGAGATAAATGCCGAGGCCTTTGATAAGTTTAAATTATTCCAAGGATCGGGAAGAAACAAAGGCTCACAAGGGAGAGCATAATTTCCGTTGGATTAGGCCGACGACAAGATCTAGACCGTTGAAGTTTCATATCCAGGAAGCAGTAGGAGGAGAGCGCATAGGAAGAATAGATCTGAGCCATCAGATCTTGCACGGATAACCGATAGCCATCGGATCCAGGAGGAACTGCACGGGGTTTAATCCTCATATGCAAAGGAGAGAAGCCATCATATTTTGGCATTTCATAGATTCGAGGTTTGGGATTTCGGGAATCCTGAAGGCAAGGAACATGGACATTTTGACGTTAGAAACCCCGAAGTCCCGGAAAGGAGTGCACATTTGAGGTTTCGAGGAAATCCTCAAAAGGACATGAGCCATTGGATGCAGGAGGATCACAGTCGTTGACCTCCCTTTGATTTGGTACGTCGGTATTTTGGGTACCGGAAAGACCAAGGAGAAAGGATCGGGCAACCTCGCATCGCGGGATCGCGAAACGCGAAATCTTGAAGACATTAGGACCGTCTATCTGCAGAGGAAACGTGTCATGAGATCCTCACATTTTGGGGATTCAAACATCAAAGGGGTGAAAGAAGGAGTCTTTCGGCTTCGTGACTTGCGAAGTCTCGAAGTAATCAGGACCGTCCATCTGTGGAGGACACGTGGCGATGATCAAGGGAGCTACCGGGAAATCAGAGACTGGGAGTTCGAAGGACTAGTGATTAGTGTCGTTGGGGTTGCAGAGTCCAAAAACATCGATAGAATCAGGACCATTCAATAGGAGGACATCTGTCAAATGATTAAGGCATCGGGAGATTCCCGAAAGGAGGCCTTTCGGTATTTCGGCTACCGGGAAGGCAAGGGGTAAGAGTTCGTAACTCTTGGCCCTGAAAACCCCAAAAGGATCAGGGTCGTTGATTGAGATTAGGTCACAGCCATCGATCCCAACAAGGAGTGAAAGGATCACTTCGGTACTTCGGATACTGGAAGCTCGAAGGATAAGGGGTTTTGGTGGATTCGCGAAGTTTCGAAATGTGAATTCCCGAAAGAACAGGAAGAGTATTGTCGGGTCAAAAGATAGGATTTCGGCATACCAGGGATCGATATTTCGGAAGTCCCAAGGGCAACGATTCGGGAAACTTGACAGTGAAAGTCCCGAAGTCGTGAAATACGACATAAAGAGAGAAGTGGGGTTGTGGTCGCATTTGGTATCGGGATTTCGAAATTCGACATTTCGGGAATCTCGTAGATAGGAAGCGGGAAACTTCACATCAGAAGTCCTAAATTCGTGAAACGTGAAGAGCCGAGGAGAAGAAATCCTTGGAGGAGAAATCCAGGGAGCAGAATTTTGAGATACCGGGATTTGGAAGTTCGGGAATCCCAAAGACTAAGATTCGGGGCTCACGAAGTTGAAAGTCCCGAAGAAGACCGCAGTCATGGGGAAAAGAGGTCACATGGATTGAGATATGGCCCAGGGGGATAATCGTCGTTAAGTGTTATTTCGACATTTTGGCATTTCAGGGATCGGGGGATCGAGAAGGAAGTGGAACTCAACATCAGGACTCGGGAAGTCCCGAAACCCAAAATTACTTTTCGGGAAAAGGTTGAGGCCATATCTTGGAGGTCGTTTAGAGGAGAAGGACCTGTGGATTGAATTTGTTTATGGGTTTCTGAGTAGGAGCCCAAAGAGATATTTTGGCTCAGTGAAGGAAGAACGATCTTGTAGTGAACTCTGACCTGGGTGTCAGTTGGGGTCTGCATCAAGTGTGGTATCAGAGATACTTTCTGTCAGTATATTGGAGGCATAAGGAGGCAGAGAGGATAGAGGAAAACACTATGATATACATCAAAGTGGTATCAGAGGTATCTTGCAGAGACAGGTAAAGGAAGACAGAGTGCTAGGGATGCTCTGTGGTGATTGTTACAGGTAGGCAGTAGTCAAGAAGACAGTCAGGAGGACTATAAGAAAAGGCTAGAAGTTCTCAGTTGTGGAGAAGCAACAGGTTTTCTAGGAGGACAGATAAAAAACAAGCATAATGGTTACTGAAGGCCATGCATGCGATGGAAAGAAGAACTGCCAGCAGCCGAGCAAGGCTGAGGTGGATAAAGAACTTGCCAAGATCAGAGAGAGAATGGAGGAGCTTGCATTTTAGATGCAACATAATGCAAAGTCGATATGGGTGTATGAATGGCCCATAAAGATGAAGGTAAAATGGCCAGTCAGGGAATTGGTGGTCAGAAGACAGCAGAGGTTGTTAAAGGGATGGTTGAGGCATGTTGAAAACCTCAATGGACCAGAGGAGGAAATGGTTTAGGTATGTGAACCAGAGACTGGGAGAAATTTTAGTGACATTGAGGATGAACAAAGATCAGATGAGGGTCTCAGAGACTATAATGTGTGCAAAGACTGCCAGGAGAGCAGAGAGGAAATTCCCAATTGCTAAGAGGGCAATAAGATGAGATTCGAGGATCTCATAGACAACCAGGAGGGAAGCAGAGAAATCCCATACTTTCAGGAGGGCAAGAGAGAGCAGATGAGCTCAAAGTTGAGTTCATATCAGCAAGGACAGCTGACAGAGAAGGAGGATCAGAGGAATCTTTTGATGATTGGAGGAATTCAGATATTCCTACCATTGAGCCCAGTTGAGGCAAGAGTCTGTGTTGCAGAAGAAACAAAAGAATACCGACAGCCAACAGAAACTGTCATGGAGGAGGAAGGGGATAATACACTGATGTCTATCCCAGTAGAAGAAGGAGATGAGCATTCCGAGGAATGGCCCAAAATTTTTAGCCGGGAAGATGAAAAGGAGAAAACTGGAGCATTGGAGCTTGTAGCAGAAGAGGCCAAAGAAAAGGAAGCAGAAAGCACAAGCTTTGTTGATATGTGTGAGAATATGGAAGCGCTGGAGAGACGGGTAGAGGTGCAAAGCATGCACATCCAACAGATGAGGTTGGAAACTGATGAAGAAGATTTCTAGGCTGAGGAGCAACTGGAAGAAGCTGGAGACATACCAGCAAGAGAGATGGCAGTAGCAGCATTGTCAGATAAAGAGGCTGAATGGTAGTTCAATCAAGAGAAGTTTGCAACAGAGTGGCTAGCTAGTGCCATAGGAAGAAAAAAAAATAGCATGGGAGATCATGGTGATCTACCCATCTGCAGAAAGAAATTGCAATAGAGGAGACTACATAAACAGAGCCAGCCAGGACAATAGCTGGATGAAGTGACCAAACAGATCAAGAAGATGTTGTTGAAGTCATCACAAGAGACTGCCAATGATGAGAAGTTGAGCATAAGGGAGACAACATCAACAACAAGGCAACAGTAGCAACAACAAGGCAATAACAACAGCAACAACAAAGAGATGGAGCAGGGAGACAGCTCCAAAGAGTTGTTTGGGATCCAGGAAGATTTCAACAACCAGGGTGGAGAGCTCATGAGCAGGAGCTCATGAATTTTTGCAGTAGAGGAGTATGATGTAGGAGCATCTCTCCAAGCCAACCATGCACCATCCAGCCAACCCACTCTGTGCACGCATTCAATGAGGAAGAGAGGCGCAACCCTCTCATATTGAAATTTTGAATTTGAATCAAGAACATTTAATTTTTGTAAGGTTGTTAGAGCCAAAATTTCGTGCCTATATGTAGGCTTTAGATGTAGATAGTCGTTAATGGTTGTAAGGCTGAATCTAGCTCTGATCTGGACTAGACAACCCATTCAATGTAAATTTAAATGTAATTGAATGAGAGTTGGTGAGGATGGAGGGAAGAGCTCGAAGAGCCCCTCATGTAAAAGATCTTTAATCTTGTTTTGGGTAGGTAGAAAGAGTTAGAGGAGAGAGTAGAGAGGGTGCATAGATGATTTCATAGAGGATAGGGAGAGAGAGCCGAGACTTTGTTGCAGTCTGAGCTCGAACACATTGTAAAAATAGGCATTTATATTAATACAATTAGAGCAGTTTTTCCTGCATGTTATTCTGTGTATGTTGATGAATGTCTTTATGTGTTGATGATATGTTGTAGATGTGTGTTAGTATGAAATTGCAGGGACAGATAGGTTCTGCTATCTGCTAGGTTCTTTGATTTCAGACTTGGGTTTCTTTGAGGCTTCATGCCAAGAGGGTGTGACAGAACACTGCAGGTTTTGAGAGCTAGTGCATAGAGTGCACTTCTAATTTTGTGGAATTTGGACAAAGACGTGCCAAGAGGGTGCACCAGCTGAAGTCTTAAACTCAGGGAAAGATCTCAATGTTGTTGAACACATTGGAGATAGGACTGTGTAGAGGAAGACACAGTGGAAGATAGAATCGCTACAGGATTCTACAAGAACTATGCCAGGTGGGCATTGAGTAGAGGCACGAGTTGCATCGAGGAGGAACTCTACTGTGAGTTCATAGAGAAATAGAATCACTAAGGATTCTGGACACTCTTCCAAGAGAGCATTGAGTAGGTGTCAGAGTGCACAGAGAGAACTCTTTTAAGTTCTGGAACAGAGAAGAGTCTAGGAGAGGATCTTCACAGGGTTGTTGAACACCCTGCAGACTCAGCAAGGAGTTTCTTGAGGAAAGGAGTGCCAGGAGGGCATCAGATTCTCCATCTAAAAGAGAAGGAAAAAGGGTTAATTCCTTATAGGTTGAAGCTACAGGAAAATCACATAAGAGATAGCACCTTCGTGCATGCAAAGACTCTGCAAGGAGTGCAGAAGTCGAAGAGTCCTTTGAGGATTTGAAGAGAATAAAGCTCAGGAGGGAGAGTGTTTTCATGCACAGGCCATAGCCGAGGGGTTACAGAGGCCGAAAGTAAGACCCTTTGGAAGATTTGAGTTCGAGGAAGCTCGGGAGGGAAAGTAGTTTCAAAGGCGTAGACATAAGCTATAAGTACAGGCTTCGTAGCAGAGACAAAGGCCAAGGCCTTTGATAAGTTTAAATTCTTCCAAGGATCGGGAAGAAACAAAGGCTCACAAGGGAGAGCACAATTGTCGTTGGATTAGGCCGAGGACAAGATCTGGACCGTTGAAGTTTCACGTCTAGGAAGTAGTAGGAGGAGAGTGCATAGGAAGAATAGATCTGGGCCATCATATCTTGCAAGAATAGCCAATAGCCATTGGATCCAGGAGGAACTGCATGAGGTTTAATCCTCATATGCAAAGGAGAGAAGTTGTCATATTTTGGCATTTTGAAGATTCAAGGTTCGGGATTTCATATATCCCGAAGGCAACGAACAGGGAGATTTCGGCGTCAGAAACCTCGAAGTCCCGAAAAGGAGTGCACATTTGAGGTTTCGGGGAAATCCCTGAAAGGACGTGAGTCATTGGATGCGGGAGGATCACAACCGTTGACCTCCCTTTGATTTGGTACTTCAGTATTTTGGGTACCGGAAAGACCAAGGAGCAAGGACCGGGAAACCTTGCATCGTGGGATCGTGAAATGCGAAATCCCAAAGACATCGGGACTGTCCATCTGCGGAGGAAACGTGTCACAAGATCCTCACATTTTGGGGATTCAGACATCAAAGGTGTGAACGGAGGAGTCTTTCGGTTTCGTAACTTGCGAAGTGCCGAAGTAATCAAGACCGTCCATCTGTGGAGGATATGTGGCGATGATCAGGGGAGCTACCGGGGAATCGGAGACCAGGAGTTTGAAGGACTAGTGATTAGTGTCATTGGGGTCACAGAGTCCCAAAACATCGATAGAATCGGGACAGTCCAACAGGAGGACACATGTCAAATGATTAAGGCATTGGGAGATTCCCGAAAGGAGGCCTTTCGGTATTTCGGCTACTGGGAAGGCAAGGGGTAAGAGTTCAGAACTCTTGGCCCTGAAAACCTTGAAAGGATCAAGGTCATTGATTGAGATTGGGTCACAGCCGTCAATCCCAGGAAGGAGTGAAAGGATCACTTCGGTACTTCGGATACCTAAAGCTCGAAGGATAAGGGGTTTTGGTGGATTCGTGAAGTTTTGAAACGCGAATTCCCGAAAGCACAAGAAGATTATTGTCGGGTCACGAGACAGGATTTCGGCATACCAAGGATCAGGATTTTGGAAGTCTCAAGGGAAAGGATTTGGGAAAATTGATGGTGAAAGTCCTGAAGTCGTGAAATACGACATAAAGAGAGAAGTGGGGCTGTGGTCGCATTTGTTACCGGGATTTTAGAATTCGGCATTTTGGGAATCTCGCAGACAGGAAGCGGGTAGCTTCACATCAGAAGTCCTGAAATCAAAAAACGCGAAAAGCCGGGTAGAATAAATCCTTGGAGGAGAAAGCTAGGGAGCGAAATTTTGGGATATCAAGATTTGGCAATTCGGGAATCCTGAAGACTAAGAGTCAAGGCTCACTGAGTTGAATTTCCTGAAGAAGACTACAATCATGGGGAAAAACGGTCACATGGATTGAGATATGGCCCAGGGAGATAATCGTCATTAAGTGTTATTTCGACATTTCAGCATTTCGGGGATCAGGGGATCGAGAAGGCAGTGGAACTCGACATCAGGACTCAGGAAGTCCCGAAACCCAAAATTAATTTTCAGGAAAAGTTCGCGACCATATCTTGGATGCTATTTAGAGGAGAAGGACCTATGGATCAAATTTGTTTATGGGTTTCTGAGCAGGATCCCAAAGAGATATTTTAGCTCAGTGAAGGAAGAACGATCTTGTAGTGGACTCTGGCCCGGGTGTCGGTTGGGGTCTGCGTCAGATTTTATAGGCATTCTAAGAAAATTACATTATATCTACAACCCATGGGACCTCACCATGCCATCAATTAGAATTTTCCATCAATCAAAATTATTAAAAAAAAAAACCTTTGTCTCAATGGTTATAAGTGTATCATTCATAGAAAGAGTTATAAGACACAGTATACTTTTATGTGTGACTTGATCACCAGTTCTGATCATAAATATTGGCTTGTTCACACTGAGGATGAATTTGACATTGATATGGTCCCCATATAAATACCTTATCTATATTGTATAATATTACTTTGTTTGAAGAGGGAGTGGGTCCAAGACCGAGTTCATATTACATGAAGGTTTTCCAGTGAGTGACATCCATGCTCATAGGGTCTGTGGGGTTCAAGCCTAATAAGTTCCAACTTAATAATGTCACATAAGTGATGAGGTAGGTTGGGGTAAAGATACTTTGTAAACAAGGAATGTATAGTTAGTTCAATACTATAAAATGGATCAAGGAATGAGAACAACCCCTTTGATCCATTTAATCATTCACATATTCCTATCCATGGGATTTTAAAGGGAATGGAATGGGTGCCTTTGATTTGTTGTTTTGTTACTTAAAAATTTGTTCTAGATGGAAAGTAGTGTTATAGAAAAGTTTTCCACACTCCATGCATCTTTCTTTGATGGCCTTTCCTTTCCCTCTACAAACTAAAATTTCCCATTTTTCTCATTCCAGAGTCAAAAATTCAAAATTTTGTACATACACGTGGCCACAGTTAGAAAACTTGTGTATATGTAGGCTTCTCCATTACAGACCATGTACATCAGGTTTTGTGCTAAAAAATTAAAAAAAAATCGGGTTTCCATGCCAAGTCACGAGATCCATGATCCTTGAACTTCCATATACTAGAAACAATATGAATCGACCCTTTAAGTCCATTTGAAGGCTATAAATTGAGCCATATACAAGCCTTGGATAAAATATCAATTGAGAGAAAAGACACTTTGGAGAAGTTTAACCTTATATTGAGTCTGCATCCCTTTTTCCTTGAAAGTATGAACTTATTTTGTGTTCATCCCTCAATCTCTTTCTATATTGAGAAGGAGAAACTCAATTACTCCTACTACTTCTGATCTTGCCTTGGTGGAGGATTGAAGTTTTGAAGGAATAGGTGGAGGGATTTGGTTTCTCGGTTCTGATATGTGCTGATACAAAAGTTTGTCACGTATGTACTTCTGTTGATTACATTAATAGAAATACTATTTTCTCGTCCAATTATATGTTGCAAATATCTGTATTACTTTCCATGGGAATATTTTGTATACATGTTAGTGGATTATGCTAGTTTATATGCTAACGTTTTATACAATTTCCATATGTTTGTGTATCTTGGATGTTGAGGACAAGTTGCAAGTACAAATCATTGGATCATGGGCTCAATAGTGGTATTCTTCGGATTTCTCGACGAGGTAGGATTCTAGCCTTCATTTTTTTATCATTTCCATTTATCTAGAATACTTGAGACTAGAGTTTATTTCTGGGTGTCTTTCTATTTATAGTGGTTTACCCCTAGCCATAGAGATATTTTACTTGTAAAACAATTGGCGACTCCACTGGGGAGGATCTCCCTTTTGGGGTATTTAGTGTTTTTTCTACTTTATTGCTCTCTATTTTCCTGAGATTCTCTGTCACCTATTCCTTGACATCCTCTATTTTTATTTGTATCTGAGTTTCTTGGGCTAAACTTACCCAGTTAGTGTCTTCCTTGGCATACATGGTTTTTCCTTTGACAATCACTTACATACATGTGTTGTCTTTGTTTAGGGTGCATACATACTCCTTTGTTCCTTGGACAGTCGTGTACACTATTTTCTTGGCTAGGTTTAGTGTTTGTTGGGTGAGTTTTGTTGGTTGTTGAGATTTCTTGGGTCCCTGTCCTATCTATTGAGTGCTTATAGAGTGATAAGAAGCTACGTCATAGTTGATTTTTTTGGGCAAACTCATTTCTTGTCATTTTTCTCATTTCTTGTCCTTGCATTATGGTCTAGGTAGTTTCTTCTTGGTGTTATGCTTGGATTATCTTCTGGTGCTTGCAGTAGGTTATTCCTAAGAGGTTGTTTATTTAGTTCCTACATTTTCATTTCATTATATTGAAAATAAATAAAAAAATTGTTTTTTTGCATTTTGTTTAGAGAATTTGCACTTTTTTCTCCATTACATTAGTTTTGGCATGCTAGGAAAGATTGCACTTCATTGAAATTGAATATATTGCATCATGTGAACAATATTTAGAAGCATACCATTTCTTTGAAAATCAAGACTAGTACTTAGGAGTGTTTTTACATTTTCTTCTTTTTTATATATGTTGAGTCATAAGACCATTAGTTTCACGATCGCACCTCTTGCGTAAGAAGAATCCACTAAAATTAACGTTGAATAATTAAAAATGATTAGAAACGATTTTATTTTCCAGGGTACACAAACAAGTGTAGGACCTAGGGCCTTGGAATAGGATTTTGTGAGTAAACTTATGTAAGGCTATACAACACAACGCATGTGTCTAAATAGGGAGTGGTGAAACCCATTATCTAATTGGTCTCCTCTAGAGGCTCCACTCACACCAGAGTTAAGTATGAGGTCATGCGAAGTTGGTTGCATAGATATCCCTCTAATACCTTCTTAACATTAAATATATTTTTGGGGTTCTATTCATATCTGGGGTTTCTCTAGTGCCTTTACCTCCTTAAGAGGTAGTGCTTTCAAGACTTTATGATTTTTTACCTTGCCCATACGGTGGATCAGACTTGTGAATTCTCACCTGAGCATTGGTTATACTTTGGTGACTTTAGTTTCTTGAACTAGGTATCCACATAGGTTGGTTGGATGGGTTATTATGTAGGTACCCTTAGTCAGATAGGGATCAGACAACACACAAAATTATGAAGAATTTTCTCTCTGCATGAATCTGACTGACTACACTATGAAGCCCATGAGGGTCCTGATAACCGATTCTGTTACCTCAAAATTATTGTTCAGGAATCACATTCCGTCCTGGGATAGGCATACCTTCTTTAGTTCAGGAGGTCCCTTTAGCCATCATATCATGTTTGTGTGCATTAGGATTTAGTTTTATTCAGGAGTGTGCTCTTTGTTTATTAGGTGGCCTTAGGATTTTCTTTTGCATTGTGATTTATGAGTCATCATGGAGAAAGATCAGCCTCCCCGTCAGTATCGTCATCTTTTGAGTCAAGTACCACAGTTTGGTTTGTTACCGAAACTGCCTCCTAAAAGGCGTAGAGTTAATAAATGTAGTACATACATCTTCGCTTCTCAGGATCACAATCATCCTACCACGAGTACTCACTCAAATATAAATGTATTAGGAATCCCTTCGACTCCAGCCTCCTCTATGATTAGTGGAGTCCTGTCGCCTCCCTCATCATCAATTGTTTGGATTCCTGAGACTCCCTAACTTAATGCTACCCATCCCATGGTCTATGCTTAGTCCATGCAGATGAATCCTTTTGTAGTCTCGAGCAGTATACTGAAACATAGTACTCATTATATGCCTTGGGCCTCTAATCCTTTCTATTTTGGGTTTGGGGCCACGTCTCCTCCTTACACTCCTTTATCATTTGGTGGGGGTCATATCCCTCAACCAAATCCCACTATACAAGGTTGGAATACTCCTTTCTACAGACCCAATCCTAGACATAATTTTCAAGGGTGGAGTGCTCAAAGGGGTGGTCCTTCTACTTCTTATATTTTGTCCATCCATCCTTATTCCACAATTTTGGTTCCTATAAAAACTTTTCTCATGGAAAACCTTCCTAAAACCTCTGGTGTTTCATCAATGGGGAGTCAATTTTATACTATGGGAAACCCCCCGCACGGAGTTCCTTGGTCTGGGGGAAACATATATCCTCACATGAGTAACCCATATCATGTCATTTTCTCCTTGCAAGTGTCTTCCTCGATGATGATTCCCTTAAAAATTTTTATGAATTAGTTGGGAGGAGGATACTATCCTATTGGATAGGTCCATGGTGTATACCAAAACCATACTTGGCCCGCAATCTCTCAAAACCAGTATTTCCCGGGAGCATGGTCTCAGGCGCTGCAACCACCACTTCCATTTATGGCCATAATAAATCTGTGAGACTTGTCAAAATTGATGAATGAACCTATGCATCATGATCCATCATGGCCCCCCATTCCTACCAAGATTCCCTCTGACATTCCAAAGTTTAAGGGAAAGAGTGGTGACGACCCAGGTGATCATGTGACTACCTTTCACCTATGGTGCTCGTCTAACTCCCTTAATGATGATTCTATTCGTTTGAGACAGTTTCAATGCAACCTGAGGGGGGTTGGCATGAAATGGTATATTGATTTACCTGGGGGCACTTACTGAACTTTCAATGAGTTGGTCTTAGTTTTTTTCAACCACTTCCAATTTTTGGTTCGTTATGATGGTGACATAGAAACTTTATCGACTTTTCATAAAGATAAAGCCACCCAAATATCATATCATACTGAAGAGTGGCATAGAAGGAAGAGGTTGATTAAATCTTACATTCTTCCATAGTTTTTTGTTGGAATGGTTCCTCAAGTCCCTATTGCTTTACACTTTGAAGAATGTTTCTACATCCAAAGTGACATTTGAGCAAGAGGCCAGATTTAAATCCTAGTAGTTGGATATTATATATGCTCAATCTAGGATGCTCTATAAAATTATTCTTGATGCACCGCGGTCAAATTACGATTCTAGAAAAAATCTTGGGCATCATGCCAATGGAATCATAAGCTCCGCAAGTGCCAAGTCTGCAGACCAGGTGAAGAGCCAGCTGAAATATTTGTCTCTTAACAAGTCTATAGTAGGACAAGCTATGAATTCATCCTCACCCATCTAGTTGGTGAATGTACATTATGTACAGTCAATGAACCCAAAAGGTAACCGAAAACCTGGAGGGAACAAAAATAAATGTCATAATAATAATTATAAGGGTGGGAAGAATAACAATAATCATAAAAGCAAGGATGACCACAATAATGATAAATATAATAATAATCTTGGTGAGGGAAAGAAAGAAAAGAGGAAGGTAAAGCTTCCACGTAAACTTTGTAAAGACGATCACCTTACCCACTTGTACCCAAAAAATGAGGAAGCCTCAAGGCTCATAGCGCAACAACCTGTTGTGTTGACTAACTTGTTTCCACATAATCAAAATGTGACCTTGGGAGCCTCCAACACCAGAAATCCATCTAGTGGAATTCAAAATCCCTTGACATGTGATGGTGGGAATAAATTCATCAATATGGTCTGATATGAGATTAGTGTATCCACTATGATTCACAACTATGTTTCTTCGCAACCGATTTTAGGTCTAGAGCCTCCTCCTACAGAAAAACCTTTGCACATTGATAAGATTGAACCTCCATCGCGCATTCTGAAAGGATTTCTTAAGCACTCTACTCACAAGCCTAATGTCAAAGATTACCAAAATTACTTGATTGTTGAGGATTTGGGACAAAAATCGTGCACGATGTCATCTTTGGAGGTGCTCCAGATGTGTCCAACATAGAGGAATGCCTTTCTATCTGCATTGGGAGACCTAGACCCGAGTGGCTCAAAAGATATCAAGTTAGATGTCATGGATTTCAAGCCTTTATTACCTTACACTATGGCCTTTCAAATCCATGTGGAGATTATGAATATTACCATAAAATGTATTTTGATTGATGAAGGTGTTTGAACATCCATGATTTCTCTATCTTGTTGGAAACCCATTGGATCTCCACCTCTTTCTCAATCCATGACCATGTTAATTGCAGTTGATGGACGTTCTTTAATACCCCACAGTATCCTTCCCACTTTCCCGGTCCAGTTAGGTGGAAATACTTTGGAGGTCCAGGTCGAGGTGGTTGATGCACCCCTCAACTATAATATTTTACTCGGGTGTAATTGGACTTACGATATGATATCCATTTTGTCGTCAGTATTCTATGTTTTATTCTTTCCTCACAAAGGGAATATTGTGATGATTGACCAATTGTATTTTTTGCACCCTAGTTCAACTGCATCGGTGGGACCCTTGGTCCCCGTTATTGATAATTCTCAGAAAGAAACTGAGAAAGTTGGTGTCAGAATGTATTCCTCCTTGATGGGAATTTTTTATTTCTCACCACCAATCTCGTACATTAATTCCATATCCAATGAGTCTTTTTCATCATTGAGTTTTACTCCATTATTTACTCCATATTTTAATGGCCCATAGATACTACCTTCTTCGGATATGTCCTATGAAGGGAATTCACACATAGGGATGGCGATGATGTTATCTGTGGTAGATATTAATAGGTTATACAAGAAGTTAATACCAACCCATATCCTTACTCCTTGCGGACGGAAGAGGTGGATCATGTCTTAGAGCCCATATGGTTTGCACACTCATCTAGTTCACATGACTTCCTCGAAAATACTTTACCCTCATGTGAAGCAATCTTAGAGGCCATGTTTGGTCCTGATAGGCCTTGGGACGACCTTCATCATAGATATTATTTTCTCCTAGAGCTTCAGAGTATTAAAGAGGATGAGTTTAGTTCCACCCTAAGAGATATGGTTGGTCACACTTTCGTTTTGTTAGATACACATGGTATATATGTTGAAGGAAACATGGTATATATTTCCCCTACCATCACGATCGACACCTCTCGAACCCCTGGTAAAATAAAAAATGCATATATCAGTGCAGATTTTTTTCCTAAAGAAATTCACATTTACACTGATCTCTTAAGGAAATCCAAGATGTATTTTCTTGGTCGTATGAAGAGATTCCATGGATCGACCCCAATATTGTTGAACATGAAATTAAAAATTATATGAATTCTAAGTCCATTCGATAATGACTTAGGGTTGTAATTCCTAGGAACTCCGTCGCTATTAAGGAAGAGGTGGAGGGGTTTCTTATTGTTGGCTTCATCTACCCGGTTCCCTTGACTGAATGGGTATCCAATCCCATTCTCGTAGGGATTGGATAAATAAGAAGGGAACTATCCATGTATGTATGGATTTTAGGGACCTGAATAAATCTTTTCCTAAAGATAACTTTCCCACTCCCTTTATTGATCATATTATTGATGAGTGTGCGAGAAGCAAGGTATTTTATTTTATGGATGGATTTTTAGGTTATAATCAAATTCAAATTAAACCCAAGGATCAACATAAGATGTCATTTATTTGTCCTTGGGGTACATTTTCATACCAAAAAATGTATTTCAGCCTTAAAAACATCGTAGCAACTTTTCAACATGCCATGACTTTCACATTTCAAGATCTTAAGCATATAGTCGAATCCTATCTAGATGATATCGTTTCTCACTCTTGCAAGAGGGTTGATCATCTGACTCACCTTCGACAAGTATTTGAAATATGTCACTATTATTTCATTTGGTTGAACCCTCGCAAATGCATATTTTGTGTTATGTATGACTGCCTTTTGGGATTCAAAGTTTCTAAGCATGGGATCATGGTGGACTATATGAAGGTTGAGGCAATACTTCGATTTCCTCCCACGTGCAATATTCGATAGCTTCAGGATTTACAGGGGAAGGATTAGGTTGATTGTCAGAGAGTTGTCTTAGGTTGATGGAAATTTGTTTTGGATTGTTGGTTGTCATTTATTTCAACCCTCAAAGACCGATATTGTAGATTGATTTCAACCCTTAGAGATTGATTTCAACCCTTGGACAAGTCTGGTAGTGAAATATAGTAGTACAAAGGTATGGGTAAGGGACCTAATTTTTCTTGAGGTATAAAGGATTGAAGATTAGTGAAAATCTATGTAAGACTATTTTAGCTCAATAGTACATGTCATGCAATTTCTGGTGATATGTGGAACATCACATAACTCCTCACGGTTAGAGATTTATAGCCATGTGAAGTTGTAGAACCCTCATGAGTTATCTAGAATCCCCTAGAAGGTTGAAGAAGTCAGTTATTCTAGAATCTCCTAGAAGAAGTGTACTAGTCAAATTGATGGTAACTAGGAGTTAATCATGGGTGTAGTTGTTGCATTAACAACCTAATTAAAAATAAATTAGTTTCAACCAAACGTTGTGAGTTTGGTAATTATGGTAAAGTAGTTGTGATGAGAAGATTGAATAGTCAAAGTGGTTGACCAATAAATAAATTAAATAATAAAGTGGTTTCAACAAGAAGTTAGTAAATGGAAAATAATTTATGAATTGACTAATTATATAAAAGTTAGTTGCAACAACAAGTTGTGAGTAAAGAGAAATTATTTAAATAATAACGTAGTCAAAGTGGATGCAACAAGAAGTGGTGAGTTTACTATTTATGCATAAGTCAAAGTGGTTTCAAAGGAAATTAATTAAATAATAAATTAGTTGCAACTAGAAGTGATGATTTTATTATACGTGGATAAAGTGTTTATAAGTGGGCAAGTGGTTAGAAGTGGGTTAGCTCTAAAAGAAGGAAGTTGGGTAAAGTTAGTTAGAAGGTAACCCCTTGAGGAAGCTACTTGGAGAGTATAAATAAGAGAGAAAGGAACTCCCATTATAACCTGTAAATGTGTTGAACCTCGACATAATAGATCTAGTTGGAAATTGACATACACAGTTGCAAAGAAAATAGAATAAAAGAGAAGTAGGAGAGAAAGAATGGAAGAATTCTCATTAACCAAATGAATGAATGATAATTTACACATGATATACTATGTATAAATCAACCAATGCGCACTAGAGGAGAAGACAATGTGCCATAGTGGTGGTATAGAGTGATCTGGACACACAACAATAGTTACGGGAGTAAACTGCCACCTAGTCTAGTCTCTTGGGAAGTTACGAGAGTGAACTCCCACCTAGTTGAGTTAACTATTCTATCAATATTCGTTTAAATAACTATAATAGAGTGAAGTGAGGAGGATATCAGGGAATCATGGTTAATGCACTAGTATGGTGACGATCCCAAGGACAATGCGCATTAGCTGGTGATGATCCCAATGTTGCATGGTGATAATCTCAATATAGCATCTAGACTCCACTCAACTGATCAAACTGAAATGAAAACTTAAGAGAACATTATCCCTAGAGGAATATTCTTCCTAAAATATAGGAGACTGAATAATGACTAACAAACATAGGAAAAACCTTAGGAAAAATAAATACTAGGTGTGTGTGAAGTAAATCCAACAGCCCCCTTGAACATCACTATGGTAAAAATAAAGAATGGATCTCGACAATGAGGCCATGTTAGGTACCCAAATACAAAATATACAATGAAATAAAGCTAGGAAAGAGGGAAAATCTCATGGGAAAATCCCCCCTCAAGGTACCATGTATGTAAAAGGAAGAACTCACAGTTGCTAGGAAATTGTTTCCTTCACTCCTAGATGACTGCATAGAGAATGGAACGTTTTCTCAGTGAAGGTCTTGGTGAATATGTCTGTAGTCTATTATTTTGAAGGACAAAATTACAGGTCGATTATCCCCTCATGTACTAATTTCTGGATGTAGTGCATGTGGATTTTGATATGTTTCGTCCACTTCCTCTGAACTAGATCTCTGTAGAACTTCTGAGTGCTCTAGTTGTCACACCAGATGACAATCGGCCAATGAAACTAAATTCCCAACTCAGTGATAAAATGTTGTAGCCACATAGTCTGAATGGTTATGTTAACTACCCCTATGTACTCTTCCTTGCCTGAAAATAGAGCAATAGAATCTTGCTTCTTTCTCGACCAACAGATAGGCTTGGAACCGATACTGAGTGAGTAACCAGATGTGGACTTGCGATCAATGTTATCTCCAATTTAGTCAGAATTGGTGAACCCAATGAGGTCCAATGTAGAGTTTTTTTTATAATGAATCCCAAAGTTGATGGTTCCCTATATGTATCGAAGGATACGCTTTGCATCCAGAAAATGTAGATCATGCAGCTCCTGCATGAACCTGAAGACTGTCAACTACATAGGAGAGGTCTGGTATGGAGTGTGTGAGATACAAAAATCTCCCCACTAGTTATTTGTATAGTGTTCTATCAACTAGTGGAGTGTCCCCACCATCCTTAATTTAGACTCCTGATAAGAAATCCGTCGGGCCAGACTTACAATACTCTATCATGTGAAATCTCTCAAGGAGATCTCGTTCATTCTTGTCCTGATACAGTTTGATGCATGATGCATCCTGAATGATCTTGAGTCCAAGGAAGAAGTGTAGCGGAACCATGTACGTCATCAAGAACCTGTCATGTAGAATCCTCTTGACTGCATCAATCTTTGAAGTTCAGAAATCGATGATCAACATATCATCAACATACAGAACTAAGAGTAGAAGTTAATTAGTCTTCTTGAGCATGTAAACATTCAGGTATGATTTAAAAAGTGAAAAGTTTTGTGACAGAAGGTAGGATTCCATATTTGCATACCATGCACTCGGAGCCTACTTGAGGCCATAAAGAGACTTCTTTAATCAACATACCAAATATGAATCTTTCATAAATCCTTGGTGTTGCTCCATATAGATCTCCTCAGAGAGATCGTTGTGAAGAAATGCATTCTTCACTTCCATCTGATGGACTTCCCATCCCTTTTATTTGGAACTGGAAAGTGCCAAACATATGGAATCCATATTCTCTACTAGAGTGAAGGTCTCATCATAGTCAATGCCATGCACCTATTGAAAGCCTTTGGAAATAATACTGGATTTGTATCTTCTAATTTATCCATCCATTGTGATCTTGGTCTTGTAGAGCCATTTGCACCTGAAAATTTTCCTTCCAGAAGGAATGGGAACTAGATCCCAAGTATGGTTCTCGAGAAGGGAGTTCTACTCCTCCTGCATGGTGAATTACCAAAAGGGATTTCTAGCACCCTCACCATAAGACTATGGATATGAAGACTGAACCAAGAAAATATGCATGGGTGGAAATGATTCAGTGGTAGTGAGTGAAAGAGGAGGCTCCTTGAAATTAGATTGAGTCCTCCTAGTATCAGCTAGATCCCCAACGATACCCCTTGTATCCTGAAGAGTAGTATGATCCTACTTGGGCCTTGACTTTGGCTCTACATATGCATCTGCATGCACTGACTTTCTATCTGACTGTACTAAATTTGTATTTGGATCATCCGAATCTTATGAATAAGAACTCTCATCTGAAGAAGATTTTGCATGTGCATGCTCATCATCTCTATTAGGTGGAAGAAAAAAGGTGTCTACATGTGGTTGTTGAGGTACATGAGAGACACTTTCCTCGAATTGGAAACTTCGCTCAATGATGAGATGGTCAGAGTAAAGATCAATAATTTTTTATCCCTTCACATTGTCGGGGTATCCAACAAATATACACTTTGTGATCTGTGGATCCACCGCCTTCCTATTTTCAAAGGGAATCTGGGCCCATGCACGTGAACTGAAAATATGAAAGTGTGTCACTTCCAATTTGAGGCCACTCCAAGCCTTGTAGGGGGTCTTATCCTTGGCATATCTATGGGGAGATATATTTTGGATGTAGGTTGCACAATTAAGTGCTTCATCCCATAATCTTTGTGGAAGTGACTTTTCATGTAGCATGCAATATGCCATCTCTTTTAGAGATCTATTTTTCCTCTCAGCAACTCCATTTTGATGTGGAGTATAGGGAACCATGTGGTGCAACTGAATCCCTACCTCATGAAAACTATTATGTATATCATGGTTGACATACTCTCTCCCTTTATCAATTTGGAGGATTTTTATTTTCTTTCCTGATTGTGTCTCAACAAGGGCTTTGAAATCTTTGAGGTGTTGAAATACCTATGATTTTTTCCTGAGAAATAAAATCCATGTGAAGCGTTAGAAATCATCAACAAAAATTACCACATATATTCAATTAATTATTTATGGATACAGAAAAGGGCCCATGAGGTTACTATGGATCATATATAAAGGAGGGGAAGCTCTCCGAGTCTTTCCTTTGTCGAATTTCTCTTGAGGGTGTTTTCCAAGAACACATCCCTCACTAATTCCTTTGGAGAAGTGGATGTTGGGTAGACAATCAACAATTCCATGATTTCTAGGTTGTTTCATATATATGAAATTTAAATTCCCGAACCTTTCATGCCATATCCTACTGCTTTCATCAACATGGGTAAGCAATAATGCAGAATATGGTTAAATAAATTTAGAAAATGTGTAGAGTCTAGATTGATGATTTATCTCACCTGTAGAAACCCTGGAATTGGTTTTCATGTCATAGATATCCACTACATTAGTTGTGAATATGACTCTCTTTTTGGTGACAGCGTTAGTCATCTGATACAGAGAGAGAACATTCACAAAAAGTTTGGGAACATGCAACACATTCTCGAAGATTTTTTTTGTGAGTTCAATCCTTCCTTTGTCGGTGACCTTGAATGGAGATTTGTCCCCCACCATAATAGGAGGACCTTTTCATGCATACAATGAAGAATAGACCTATTTTTGGTCATCCATGTGGTGTGATTCTCATAAATCTATGATCCAAGAATCGGGAGAGGAGTTGATGGAAATCAAAGCATGGATAGAATTGCCTTTCTTGGGATTCTGATCTTCTGGCTTCTTCTTCTTGGCACCCTCAGAGATGCGATCTCCAAGTCTGTTTTGGTAAATTATTTGGGTCATTAGATCTATCCGTTTCGGCATACATGCAAATTTTGGATGGAATCCTTTATGAAATTAAGAGAATTTCTCCCCTTTTTCTTCCCTTTCCACCTTTGGATCTGGAGGCTTCGTTGAAGGGTTTTGAGTACCCTTCCTTCTTCAAATTTTCATGTTTTTTCATTTTGTTTTATATTAGATTTATGATATTGATGATCGATTCCATATTCCATAGTAAGTGCATGCTCCTTTGGGCCTTTGACTTTTCCCATGTTGATGAGATTCCTCTTCTCTTGTGTTAGAGACTCGATAAAGTCCTCAAGAGAGGGATTCTTCCAGGTAGATCTAGATGTTAATCTAACCGAATGAAATGTGGATACAGACACTAAGTATTATGGACCAATTTTGGAGAGAATTGTGAGAACCATTTTTTTCTCCTCCTTATATATATCAACCCTGCAAGCCTTGAGTTGCGACAACACATCCTTCTATTTGGTAAAGAAATCTTGTAGATTGTCCAAGATTGTTTGTTCCAATGTGAGAAATTCCACCTCTAGAATGTGTCCCCTCATCTTATCATGTTTTCCAAAAATACCTTCCATGGTGTTCCAGGCTTCATTGGGGGTTTTACAGGAGGATATGTGAAAGAGAAATTTAGGAGAAATGATACTGCATATTGTTTTGAACGCTTCATCCATTCGATTTAGATACTTGGATTTTTCTATGGCTGATGTTGTTTCTTCCTCTATGTTCATGGTTAAACTATAAAATCCTCTTCTTCAAATATGCATGATCATATTCTCCTTCCATGAAAAGAAGTTGTAAGGTGTAAGAATGAATTCTTTTGGAAATTACATTTTGTTTTCGCTGTCTTCAATCTACGGTACCTATAAAAATAATTTGGTGTGTCTTTTCTCTAGAAATCCAACAAATTTGATACCATGTAAATGTGTTGAACCTTCACAGAATAGATATACCTAGGAATTGAAATACAGAGTTGCAAAGAAAATAGAATAAAAGAGAAGCAAGAGAGAAAGAATGGAAAAATTAACATTAACCAAATGAATGAATGATAATTTACACATGATATACTATGTATAACTCCACAAATGAACACTGGAGGAGAATCCAATGCACCATAGTGGTGGTATAGAGTGATATGGACACATACCAGCAGTTACAGGTGTAAACTGCCACCTAGTCTAGTCTCTCGGGTAGTTACAAGAGTGAACTCCCACCTAGCTGAGTTAACTAGTCTATCAGTCTTCATTTAACTGACTGAAAAATAGTGAAGTGAGGAGGAGATCATGGAATCATGGGTAATGAGCTATTCTGGTGATGATCCCAAAAATAATTTGCA
The DNA here is from genome assembly GCA_010110895.2 of Picea sitchensis. Taxonomy (NCBI): domain Eukaryota; kingdom Viridiplantae; phylum Streptophyta; class Pinopsida; order Pinales; family Pinaceae; genus Picea; species Picea sitchensis. The sequence continues at coordinate 69,578 of SNQJ01S0009098.1, read as the reverse complement.
TTAGTTGGTGATGATCCCAGTGTTGCATGGTGATAATCCCAATGTAGAATCTAGACTCCACTCAACTAATCAAACTGAAGTGAAAACTGAATAGAATATCTCCCTAGAGGAATATTTATCCTAAAATATAGGAGACTGAATAATGATTAATAAACATAGGAAAAGCCTTAGGAAAAATAAATCATATGTGTGTCTGAAGTAACTCCAACAAAACATACCCATACCTATTGAAAATTATTGAATATCCATTTGTGAAAGGTTTATTGCAAGTAATTGTTGATACATCTGAAGTTACACAAGTCTGAGGTAACAAAGGAGGGTTGACGACAAAAGTTTCAGAGTCACAGATTTATTGAAAAAAACCTAGTTTTTGAGGTGTACGCGGGTTGCAGTGGAGGAAGGCACATACATATGTGAGATGAAGGAGAATAGGGTGTGTTCATACACAGGGTGAAGAAAACGAGGTCGTGTACAATTGGGAAAAGTCATGAAATCTTGAGTGGATGAAGATGCTAGGCCTCTAGAGTCAAAAATAAATATCCCAGGAAGTTCTACAATGACCTGGTACAACATATCTATCTATAGGTTCAAAAGGTATGTCATATTATTATGTGTTGTTGGATATTTTTGTCTCCATGAGATATGGTTATGGGAGATTAATGATTTTCCCTAGAGAGGTTGTTGGTTGTATAGCACTTATCATATGAGCTAGATCTATAGAAATACAACATTGGTTTGTTTAGTATTCATTATTGTTACATCTCATTGGGGTGAGTGTTGAGGCATATCTTGTATTTCTTGATACATGGTTGAGGGTTATTTATTGTGATGTGTTGGTGAATTCGTTGGTTAGTTTGAGGTTTCATATCATTGAGGGTTTGATGTTTAGTCCATGTGAAGTTTATTACATATTATTATGATTGTATGCAAACGTATGGCACATGACTAGAGAGACATATATGAACATTGTTTGAACGATATTCTTATGATATTGAGTATGAGATAGATGTTATAAGATTTGATCTATTGAGGGATTTTATTGGTACATGTTTAGAGGAACTTGTTATCATTGGTACATGGTCAGTGCATGGTTAGAATCACTTTCTAGTAGTATTGTTGACACATGGTATATGGATGATGTGGCATAGATATCTTGATATATTAGTAAAAGTACATCTTGGTCATGGTGATGGTTATGAGGTAATGTGTTGTGCATAATTGATGCACTTGTGATGGTACAGGTTGTGTGAGTGATTTATGTACATGGTTGATAGTACATGTTGATTGGTACAAGTTGGGACAAGTTGAAGGTGGATGTGACAGAGGAAAGAAAGGGCCTCAATATTAGTAAAATAAGAATCCCAGCCTTATGAAGGTGTACACAGGCTGCATTATAGATAGGTAATGTACACACATAGGCTCCAGTATAGACAGGCTGCGTAGATACATGAGTTTTAGCATATATAGTTCGCGTACCTATTGGTGTTTTTGGTACATGATGATCACAAGTAGAGTTTTATTAGAATTTATTGGTACAGGTTTGTTAGAGGTTGTTGGAATAGATTGGTATAGGTTTAAATTTTTATATCTCACAGTGACAGTGTGGCAGTGGTTTTGTCAACTATTTGGCAGTTATATTTCATGGCGACAGGATGGGGAAAGGAAAGGGAGTTGTATCCTCCTTCTGGTTGGTATCGAAGAATCAGGGAGTTGGAGCTTCCTTTAGGTTGGAGCCTAAGAACTAGGTGGTTGTAGCCACCTTCTGTTTGTAGCCAGAGAACATAGAGGGTTGTAGCCTCCTTCTAGTTGTAGCCAGAGAATTGGGTAGTTGGAGCTTCCCTCAGGTTGTAGCCTAAGAAACCAGGGGGTTGTATCCTCCTTCGAGTTGGAGCTGGAGAATTAGAAGTTGGTTCTTCATTAAATGTGATTCTTAAATAAATATAAAAAAATCATTTTTTGGTTTTCTCCCACATTGGGTTGCCACGTAAAATATTGGTGTACTACGCATTGTGTGTATGAGTCTATTATTTTTTATTATGCACTGCTTGATGTTAATTTTATATGATGCAATAACTTATTAATGATGAATTGATGAACATTGTTGAATAAATTAAAGGAATATACATTGTGTTTAAAAGGATTACTAAGTGTTATAAATTTCTCATTATTGATTCACCCCACCTCTCACTAATCCAACGGGCTAAGGAAATACGTTGATTTCCTCCCCTGTGCAATATTTGACAACTTCAGGTTTTATAGGGGAAGGCTAACTTCCTACATCATTTCATAGCTAACTATGTAAATATAAACAAGGGTGCCATGTGTCTCTTGAAAAATGACACTCTGTTCATATTGGATGAGCGAGCCTAGGAGTCCTTTGATTCTCTTAAGAAAGCCTCAGTATCGACACCTTTGTTGAAGCCTCAGACTATAGTAGATATTCCATGCCTTATGTTCTCGTGTATGAAGGGACGATTGGTATGGTTCTTGTTCTAGAATATGACGAGCTCCATGAGCACATTATCTATTCCCTTACTGGAAATCTAATTAGTCCTGAACTTAAGTACTCACACATAGAGAAGCTAGCCTTAGCAGTCGTGCATGCGGTTTAGAGATTATGTCAGTATATCTTACTCTACAAGACTATCATGGTTGTTTATATCAATCAATTTCAATACATCATGTAACATCCCGCTCTTGTGCGCATTGAGCGAACTTATTATTTGAGGAAACTTGTGTGCAAGTGATATGGTTCTTTATACGATTGGTTATTTTGACTATGATTATCAGATATTGTGGATCTGATGATATGTTATTTTTTCTATATTCACATCGACATGTGTTATTAACCGGTTTCTCCCGAGTGTGAAGGTTTTTGGACGTTAGAGGATGTCGATGGCATCGATGGATCTCCTTGGACTCCAGATCGAGTGAGGGAGTGTACTATATATATATAATTATGAAATTAGTTGAGCGATATTTGATGCATATAGTTTTTATAACTTAACATGATCCTTACATAGTGAACATAAAAGACGCTAGTAAAATATGATATCAGTTTTTAATTTATATAAATTCATTGCTAGGGATACATGTAAATTGATAGAGAACTCCTTTGACCTAGGAAAAAAACCCAAAGAACCACATTTATATTTTGATTTTATAGAGAGGTTCACCTTCCTTTTATGACTCATTTATTTCTTCCCAAACAAGTCATAACCTGAGGTTTTAATAGTGAAGAGAGACCTGCAAGTCACAAATACCAAAGCATCGATACCCATGCTGAGGAGAGTTTGAATTTTGACTGTCCTGAGCTTTAGCTGGATCAGTTCCTAAGCTACTACTCTTGCTTCTCATAGTCATCCTAGACATAAAAAGAATATCTATCGACTCCTCCCTTATATATGAGCAAGTTTAGATATCGATATTAGCTCAATCCCCAATCTTGAGGTTTTTCAATACCTTAGCCAATGTGAAAATTTAATCAAGTCAACTCGCAAGAAAGGAAAGGTAGGAAAGCAAGTAGCTTTTAATGCTTCCAAATCCATCAACGAATGACCGTGGATGGACACTAAATAACGAAAATAGAATAAAGATAAAAGAAATTCAAAGACTCCCAAATGCCAAAACCTGGGCGATATCAATGTTTCAATATTTAAAAATTGTACGTTAAAAAATAATTTTCACTTTGACACATCTTGATTATTCTCTAAATTTAGAATTTCCCATTAAGTGATTTCCTGTATACATTTATGCTCCAAAAGTTTAGACATACGAAGATAACAATAGCGTGTACTGCACAACTATTCGTGGCAGTGTCACTTTTCGTAGTTTCCCTGATTGAGTTAAAGCGAGTTTTATCGGTGTGGTGTTTTAGGAGGAAATGCACCGACTTACTATCATAGATGTCAGGACGGAAGCGAAATTACTGAGAGTCGGCCATTTAATAATTCTAATCCGCAATTTAAATGTTAAAACATTTCCTTTGTTTTGTGAATCTCAACTCTGACCACTAGTAAATGTAATATTCCAATTCCGAGAATCTTTGGTTTAATTACGCCTAGCTTTTAATATCCTTTAATTCTTACAAGCGATTTTATATAAATACACAAATATTTAAGCAACTACACCGATTTGTTAAATAATCACATAGAGATTTTCAAATGTTTATTGGTTAGAGTTGGCAGTGAATTGTAATTTAGTTAATTGTTTAGTTAAATTGTAAATTAAGTTAATTGCATTAGTTAGCGTTGGCAGTGAAGATTGTAGTTTCCTTTAATGGATTTTCTATTTTTTTTATAACTGGAACTAAGCAAGTTAAGACTTGTTATATTTTACGAAAAGCACTGATATATTTTATATTCTAGGAAAAACATGGTTACCATTTTCTTTAATTTAAAGCATAGCTATATTTTATGTTAAGCAGTGTGATATTTTAAGAAAAGCATATTTATATTTTAAGTTAAGCATTGATTGATGAGTGCGTATGATAACATGGCTTGGGTCATGCGCTCCCTGATGATAATGATGTTGATTATTGAAATTGATGTTTGTAAATTGTAGTGTAACGCTTGAATGTGATTTGCTCCTCGCTCGCCATGAAGGTTCTAGTTACCTGTCTCGCTTGATGTTGGTTGCGTCTGGAGGATCTTAATGTTGTATTTTAGCTTAGTATGTCAGGTGGGATGTAGACACCTCCTTGTTCTTAAGAACAATCATCATCCTTGATACCTTAGATGGTCAAAATCGATGGGAACCTAGGCTTGAGCATTGCCTATGTGTCCTGGAGGTCATAACCTTGCAGGGCAGGATGGGCGGGTAGTATTTTTTATATTTTTTAATTGAATTTCATATGTTTCATCCAGCTGCATGATGTGCTAGTATGCTAGGTCCTTATGTTGTCTTATGCTTGAATTGCATGAGTTGTATTCGTGGTCGAGTTGTGTTGATTGGTTGTTGGTCTTTGTTACTTTTCTGCTTTAAAAAAAAAAATGCACTTGTTATGCTTCGCATTTTTTTTGTAACGATTGGGGTCATTACATATGATATCAGAGTTGATTCGACCCATGACTTGGGATCACTACGAATTCCATTAATTAGATAATTGATTATAAATGTCGCTAATTAAATTGATTTTTATTAATGCAGGTAATCATGGTTAGAGGACCTCGTGGAGGAAGATGACAGGGTGCAAGGGGAGGAGGTGTGACACTCCCAGTAGCATCCATGCCTGAGGGGTCTAACCCCCAGGGAGACGAACAAGTTGTCAGGCAGGAATGTGTAGCTGTGGGTGATGTGGTTGGGTTGATGTGGTCCTTTCAAAGTATGTTTGAGGAACTAATCAACCATTTGGATAGAGATGAGGCCAGGGTGCCGAAACCTCCTGAGGTTCTATCGCGGGCCCTGGTTGGTACTGGTAGCAGTCACCGCGAACTCAAGAAGGTCAACTTTCGCGAGTTATTTGGTGTCTCGGATGACACATCCGTCGAGGCATGGTTGGAGAATATGGCGATGTGATTTTCACTTCGCGACTATACCTCCAACATGAAGGTATGCATGACGGTCTTTCAACTGAAGGGGAGCACTCTTATATGGTGGAAGACGCTCCTGCCACAATTGAACATGTAATTTGAAGACCTGTCATGGGAATTGTTCAAGGAATGGTTCTGGGAGTGGTATATGTCTAAGGAATTCATTGAGCATCAGCTCAAAGAGTTGAACACCTTGCGACAGGGCGATCGTACAATGCCCGAGTACGAAGCCCATTTTATGGATTTGCTTCGGTATGCTCTACACCTGAATACCAAGAAAGTTAAGGTCAACAAATTTGTGTTTGTCCTTAATGTCAACATTCATTCAAAGGTGAGGATTTTGATGCCTCAAACCTTTCATGATGTTGTCCAGAAGGCCCTCATAGCAGAGGAGGATATTATCAGGGGGGGTCAAAGTAGGACTCTAGCAAGACCAGTGGGACATGCATCATCTGGTGTGCAGCAACATCAAACACCATCTAGACATTCATCGAAATATCCTGGCACCTAGAGAGGATCCACTTTCACTACACCTCAATGACCAGCATCTCAGCAACGGACTCCTTATAGAGGACCACAACACCAGCATCAACATTGACCGCAAGAACAACATTTTAGGCATGTTCAACAAAAAAGACCAGGGTTCCAGGCCAATGGGCTGTCAAATTCTACTTCAGATACCAGGAGTAATGGACCGTAGAAAATGTGTTGGACATGTGGAGATCCAAATTACCAGTGTGACTTCCCAGTTGAGAGGACCATAGCATCTGGATCACTCAGAACCACTACCATGGGAGATTTTGGCAAGGCCCATTGGATTCATGCAGCAGTGAATAACCACCAGGAAGAGCACCATTTGACTGTGCTTGAGAGGTAAGGTATCGTCATTGACTAGACCCTTAGTATTTTGATAGATCCAGGTGCTACAAAGAGTTTTATTTCCAGTGTGGAACTAAAAAGAATTAAGGTAAATGTAGTTGAACAGGATGCGTTTAGATTTGTATAAATGGATTCAGGAGCCAAACAAAAGGTTGGAGGGAAGGTTGCGGGTTGTAGCCTTAAACTAGGAGATTTTTTCACTAGGGCCAACCTGTCTGTCACGATATTAGGGTCTTATAATGTCGTGATCGGTATGGACTGGTTGGAATCGCATGAGGAAATACTCAATTGTAAGATGAAACGATTGAGCTTGGTCGATGATGAGGGCTAGAGACGCGATATTGTAGGTAGGAACTAGGGAGTTTCCCTAAGGTTCATTTCTTCCCTACATCTATGGAAGAGCATGTGCAAGGCATGCAAGCTTTATGTGATCCTTGCGTTAAATGAAAAGGGTGTGGAGGAAGGACTAGGAAACCTTCTAGTAGTATGAGAGTTTGTGGATGTATTCCCAGAGGAGTTGCCAAGGTTGTCACCTGAGAGGGAATTGGAATTTACCATCAACCTAAAACCATGAACTAAACCAATAGAAAGAATGCCTTATCCGATGTCGACCTGAGTTACAGGACTTGAAAATGAAACTGAAGGATTTGTTGGACCTAGGACTTATATGTCCAAGTGTGTCATCGTGGGGTGTGCCTGTTATTTTCATATGAAAGAGGAATTGGTCATGGAGACTCTACATTGACTACCATCAATTGAACAATGCAACGATCAAGAATCAATATCCATTGCCAAGGATTGATGATTTGTTTGATCATATGAAAGGTGTGACAGTGTTTTCAAAGATCGACTTGAGATCAGGGTATCACCAGTTGTGGATCAAGGAGGATGACATCCCTAAGACCACCTTTAAGATGAGGTTTGGACATTACGAGTCTACCATTTTACCATTTGGACTAATGAATGCCCCAGGGGTATTTATGAGTCTGATGAATGGGGTGTTCCTCGAATACTTGGACAATTTCGTCCAAGTATTCATTGACGATATTTTGATATATTCTCAGATGAGGGAGGAGCATGAAGAGAACTTTTACTTGGTACTACAGTGTCTACGAGAGAACAAATTGTTTGGGAAACTATCTAAATTCTCATTTTATCAATCAAAGATTCATTACTTAGGGAATGTCATCTCCGACGAAGGTATCGTTGTGGATCTAACAAAGGTCGAGGCTATTATGGAATGACATGCATCGGTGAATGTCCTAGAAGTGTGTATATTCATGGGTTTAGCAGGATACTATCGACGGTTTGTCGAGGGTTTTTCAAAGATAGCAAATCCGATTACAAAATTGAAGAAGAAGAACAAGAAGTTTGTTTGGACCGAGAAATGAATGAAATCATTTTGGATGCTTAAGGAGATGTTGACGACAACACCGATACTAAAGGTCCCTGACATGGATGAGGATTTCTTCGTATGAACTCACGCATCCAAGGAAGTCTTAGGAGGATTATTGATGCAACACGGTTGAGTGATCTCTTACATCTTGAGAAAGTTGAGAAAGCATGAGGAAAACTATGCGACGCAGGATTTGTAACTATTAGCTATTGTGTATGCCTTGAGAGTATGGAGACACTACCTTATTGGAAGAAAATTTGAACTACAAATGGACCATTGTGGTTTACAACACATCTTTACGCAGAGCGACTTGAACGCGTGACAAAGACATTGGTAGGAATTTCTTTGCGAGTATGATTTCGAGATTACTTACATAAAGGGAACAATGAACATAGTGGGTGATGCGTGACTTGGAGACCACGCATATTTTCGGTGATGTCTCTTTGGACGAATATACACAAAAAGATTCTAACTTTCCAGCCTGACGATGACTGGTACAAAGAATTCAAGGAGTTTATCGGACAAACTCCAATGATGGTACCAAAATTTGAGGGATTTACTATGGACAACGACGCATTATTGAGATTTAAAAATTGAATTTATGTACCACCCAATGATGAGTTGAGGAGTTTGATCCTAAACGAGGCTCATAGAGTAGTGTACATGGCTCATCTTGGAGTCACAAAGATGAAGGTAGACCTTAAACCCTTATTCTTCTCGAAAGGAATGAAGGCAGACATTGTCAATTACGTGGAAAGATGTCTAGAATGTCAGCAGGTGAAGGATGAATATAAACATCTAGCTGGATTACTACATCCACACGCTATTCCAAAATAGAAATGGGATGTCATTTTGATGGATTTCATTGTTAGATTGCCACTTACAACAAGGAGACACGACTCAATTTTTGTAGTAGTCGACACTCTGATGAATATTTCTCATTTTATTCTTATGCATACGATGTATCAGGCACTGGACATAGCTATATTTTTCATCAGCGAGATAGTGAGGTTGCATGGCTTGCCTAAAATGATTATATCTGATCGAGGATCAGTGTTTACATGATGATTTTGGACTCGTTTCCAAGAGGATTTGGGAATACAACTTAAATTTAGTACCACATATCACTCAAAGACAGACATGAAGAACAAAAGAACAAACCAAATCTTGGAGGATAAGTTGCGTATGTACATGATGGACCAAGAGAAGCATCCAGAAGAGTTCTTTCCACTAGTATAGTTTGCATACAAAAACAGTTATCAAATCACCATTAAGATGGCGACATTTGAGTTTCTTTACAGGAGAACGTTCCAGACGCCTTTGAGTTGGGTTCGACTTGAGGATAGGGTCCTAGTGGGACCATAAGTGATCCAAGAAATGGAAGAAAAAATTCAAACAATAATACAAAGGATCAAGGAATGCAGGATCAACAGAAGCGTTATTTCAATGCACATCATGTCGACCGTATTTATGAAGTTGGTGATCGAGTATTCTTGCAAGTGAAACTGCATAAGAGTTCAATCAAGTTTGGAAAGGGTGCTAAACTCTTTCCTAGGTTCATGTGACATTTTTGAGGTTGTGGAAAGGAAGGGGCTTGTGGCCTATCCACTAGCATTGCCTGATTATTTGAGGTGTATGCACGATTTTTTTAACGTATCCATTTTGAGACATTATGTTAGTGATCCTACACATGTTATTAAAATGAGTTCCTTGCATGTATCAGACGAGGGTGCACTCATGATAGAGCCAATCTGCATCCTGGACCATCGCATTCAACAGCTATGGCATCGAACAATAGATCAGGGCAAGGTCCAGTGGGACAACTATAGTCGACACTCGACGACCTGGGAGGATGCATATGATATGCATTAGCAATTTCCATTTTTGTTTGATAGATAGACATATGATATTGTGATACACTTTATTTCAACACTTACATACTGTGAAACTTCGGGATGAAGTTTAAAAAAAGAGGGGGGTGTACGTAAAATCCCTCACTTGCACGCATTGACCAGACTTATTATTTGAGGACACTTGTGTGCAAGTGATCAGGTTCTTTATATGATTGTATGTTTTGATTATGATTATGATATATTGTGGATTTGATGATATGTTATTTTTGTTATATTTACATCGACATGTACTATTGGTTGGGTTCTCCCGAGTGTGAAGGACTCTATACGTTAGAGGATGTTGATGGGACCGATGGATCTCCTTGGACTCTGAATTGAGTCAAGGAGTGGACTATTATGGTTTGACTGTATTTGATATTACATATGTGATGTATGACTAGATATTATGATGTTGATTGTTATAGCTGACATGTTTTGTTGATGGATGGAGGCAGATGATAGCTTGCCAATAAGACTCACATTTGGAGTAAAGGGGTCATGCACGACAACTAGAGATGTTGAGGGAGAGGTGTGGCAGCAACCCTACCAAAGCCTACTAGCACTCCCATCATGTCTTGAACTGTAGGTTAACGATTACCTAGTTCAAGAGATCCATGATGTTGTGAGGGCAGACTGTGAAAGTCGCTCATGATGATTCTAAGGTGTGCGCAATAAGGCAGGTTCCTTATTCCTTAGAGGCCCTTAGTCTCCAGAAAGATCACCTGACGGAGTATTGACTCCAGGGGTTTGATATCTACCAAATTTAGTCAAGAAGTGAGTGGAAACTTTGGAGCACGTAGTACGTCTTGAAGGTAACGTCGTGCAAATAAAACAGGAATGCAAGCGAGTGGAACCCTTGGAGCACGTAGTGTGTATTGAAGGGAACGTCACAGTTTTAACTCAGGTAAGTTAATAAACCTATTACCTAGAAAACTATACCTCTTTAGGACTTGGTCGGCCTTAAAATAGATGATGGTATGAGTAAAGTTTAATAAATAATTGTTCCCTAAAAAAAAAATTGTCGCCCAACCTAGTGAAATTAAAACCTAGGACTAAGTAGAACATGTGATAAAAAAAAAAAAAAATAGACATGTAACAAGAAGGGGGTAAAGAAAATTCAGACATTATTTATTAAAGTAATAGTTATAATGGAGGATTAAATTGTTAAAAGGGTAAATGTTTGTTTTTGTCTAAACCTGCTAATTCTGAACTTAGTTAAAAAGAAAAAGGGGAACCTTAAAGAAAAATGGAAACTTAAATAAAAGGGGAAACTTAAAGAAAAAGGAGAATGCCTAACTTAGTAGGGAATATAGCCTTTGGAACTTTCTATTTGTGAACTCAACTAGGATTTAAGTAAGGCATAAGTCATTTAATAAATGTAAGGGAAGAAAGGGACACTGACGAGCATTTTTAGGAATGCCTTTAGGTGGGTGAGGAAAATAGGAAAATTTAATTAATTAATTAATTGATTTTCTAGTGAAACTAAGGGATCGGGTGACATGTGTATGGGGGAGGTTTGTCCTAATTAAATTTTATAAAAAGAATCTAACAAGGGTTTGGGAAACTAATCACTAAGAAAACTCTATAAAAAGGATGGTGGAGGAGGAGTATGGATCATGTCCGGCTTGCATAAGGTTACGCTGCCGGAATTTTATCTTGAATGAATTTCTCTTGTGGGAGTTGGGATAACCAAATCGGGTAAGGAGTGCTAGCTCAACCTTGTGAGGCACGTTGGGATCTAACATTCTCTAGTATAGTGTGTGTGGCCCCTTTGTGACTTGGGCAGCTCAGGGGGAAGAAGACTAGCCCTATCGTTGGCTGGGATGTACTGGTGAGGTCTCAGCATTTGGCAAGTGGGAGCTGGAAGGAGAGTGTGAGGGGACAACGACTTCGGATCATCCGCCTACGATTACATTACACTTTAATTTTTAGTTGTATATTATTTATACTTGGTATTATATCTATGCTGTTGAATTTGATATTTATGTGTTATGGTGGGAGAGATCGCATGTTGTGGATAGCTGGGATATCTTGACTTTGCGCCTTGGAATTGAGTGTTTAGCTGCATCTAGGTTTTCTTTCTCACCATGCCTGAGTGGTGGTATGGCATTCTGTTGGGTTACGCCATAAATTTTAAGCCTGAAATTTTTCCCTTATTTTTTTGTTTTACACCCAGACTTTTATGCACCATAAACCTAACACAATCCCTCCCTTTTTCCTCAAGCACCTCTCTGCGTTTTTTTTTTATCCTACCATCACCTTGTCTGTAATTCTCCTAGCAAGCGAATGGCCCCCTAACTTTGTTTTTTCATTGAACAAAGCCTCGTAATTTTGAGAGCATCTCTGCGTTGGAAGTTCTAGATGAAGTTCGGTGTTGTCCTTTACTCTAGATTAGAAAAGGGTTTATAAGAAATAAAAATTAAGGCATTCATTTTGCAATATTTTTCATGTGATTTAATGTTGGGACTATGAAGCATTTTGTTCTGGAGTTGGTCTAATCTTCTTGTGTCTAGGACGAGCACCGGACCTTGCCTACGTTTTTTTTTTTTATCTTGATTGTGTTGCGATTTGAATCCTTGGACTGTGTGTGGTTTTAATTCTATCATTATCGTTGGGATTCATTCAAGCAAGTCGAGACTTGTTGTTCCGACGCCCAACATGAATTTATGATGATCTCTGGTATATATTTTAATAACTTATATATAGATTGATTATGATTCAATGGATATAAAATTATGAAATTAGTTGAGTGATATTTGATGTATACAATTTTATAAACATAATACGATCCTTAAATAGTGAACAGAAAAGACGCCAATAAAATATGATATCAGTTTTTAATTTATATAAATTCATTGTTAGGGATATGTGTAAGCCGATACATAACTCCTTTGATATAGGAACAAAAGGCCAAGAACCGCATTTATATTTTGATTTTGTAGAGAGTTTCACCTTCCTTTTATGACTCCTTTATTTCTTCCCAAATGAGTCATAACCCGAGGTTTTAATAGTGAAGAGAGACCCACAAGTCACAGATACCAAAGCATCGATACTCGTGCTGAGGAGAGTATGAATTTTGTCTGTCCTGAGATTTAGCTGGATCAGTGCCTAACTTACCGCTCTTGATTGGTGCAGTCATCCCGAACATAAAAAGAATAATTGTTGACTCCACCCTTATATATGAGCAAGTTTAGATATCGATATTAGCTCAATCTCCAATGTTGAGGTTTTGCAATACCTTAGCCAATGCCAAAATTCAGTCAAGTCAACTTGCAAGCAAGGAAATCCAGGAAATAAAGTAGCTTTGAATGCTTCCAAATCCATCAACGAATGACCGTGGATGGAAACTAAATAACGAAAAATAGAATCAAGACAAAATAAATTCCAAAATTGCCAAATGCCAAAACCTGGGCGATATGGATGTTTCAATATTTTAAAATTGTATGTTAAAAAATAATTTTCACTTTGACACATCTTCATTATTCTCTAAATTTAGAATTTCCCATTAAGCGATTTCTTGTATACATTTACACTCTAAAAATTTAGCCATACACAGATAACAATAGCCTGTACTGCACAACTATGTGTGGCACTATCGGTTTTGGTAGTTTCCATAATTGAGTTAAAGCAATTTTTATCAGCGTGGTGTTTTAGGAGGAAATGCAGTGACTTACTATCATAGATGTCAGGACAGAAGAAAAATTACCGATAGTTGGAAATTTAATAATTCTAATCCGCAATTTAAATATTTAAACATTTCTTTTGTTTTGTGAATCTCAACTCTGACAGCTGGTAAATGTAATATTCCAATTCCGAGAATCTTTGGCTTAATTACGACTATATTTTAATATCCTTTAATTGTTACAAGTGATTTTATATAAATACACAGAGATTTAAGAAACTACATCGAGTTTTTAAATAATCACACAGAGATTTTTAAATGTTTAGTGGTTAGAGCTGGAAGTGAATTGTAATTTAGTTAATTGCTTAGTTAAATTATAAATTAAGTTAATTGCAGTAGTTAGCGCTGACAACGAAGATTGTAGTTTCCTTTAATGGATTTTCTGTTTTTTTTATAACTGGAACTAAGAAAGTTAATCATTTTTGTATTTTAAGAAAAGCATTCATATATTTTATATTCTAGGAAAAACATGGTTACCCTTTTTTTTTAATCTAAAGCATAGTTATATTTTATGTTAAGCAGTGTGATATTTTAAGAAAAGCATAGTTATATTTTAAGTTAAGCATTGATCGATGAGTGCATATGATAACCTGGCTTGGGTCATGCATTCCCTGATGATGTTGATTATTGAAATTGATGTTTGTAAATTGTACTATAACGCTTGAATGTTATTTGTTCCTCGCTCATCGTGAAGGCTCTAGTTACCTCTGTTGCTTGATGTTGGTTGTGTCTAGATGATCTTAATGTTGTCTTTTAGCTTAGTCGGCTTGGACTTAATGTGTCGGGAAAGATGTAGGCACCTCCTTGTTCCTCATAACAGTCCATAGCCTTGAGACCTTAAATGGTCAAAATCGATGGGAACCTGGGCTTGAGTGTTTCTTATGTGTCCTGGAGGTCTTGACCTTGCAGGGTAGGATGGGCGAGTAGTCATTTTTATTTTTGTCTGATTGATTTTCATATGTTGCATCTAGCTGCATGATGTGCTAGCATGCTAGGT
>SNQJ01S0009098.1:29072-54942 GCA_010110895.2 Picea sitchensis | reverse complement strand
TCATAGGGGGTAAATACAATAAATGTATTGTGATTTTGCAGGAATTTGATCTTTATTTTTCCTCCACAAAATCCAAGAAATCGTTAGTTTTTACGAAACCAATGTCAGACTTCCCTAGGTAGGATGAGGATATTTTTCAGGACAATTCATTCGCTGATGAACACATATTCCTTATCTCATATTCATACCCCTGGTACGGAGATATTCTAGTCTACCTTCAAAGTACAAAGCTTCCCCATCATCTTTCAAGAGACGAATAATGGTGTATACGCCATTAGGCCAAAAACTAACTCATTATCAGTGACATGTTGTATCATGGAGGGTTAGATGCTATTTTGCATCATTGTTTGACTCACAATGAGGTCGAAGCCATTCTCAATGACTTTCATAGTAGGGCATGTGGTGGTTGTTGATGTTATGGTAGCTGCGGGAGGTATTTACCTCCATGTGTAACCCTGATAAGAATATAATATTATGGGAAGCAAGAAGAAACCCTAAAGCATTAAACATAACCCTAGAAGACAAGTTGGCTCAAGGAAATATTTAATATTAAGTATTTATCCTTCGGAATGAGAATTTGTCCTAGACATCTCAGGAAAAATAATATAAATACAGGTATCGAGACCTCATTTAGTACACACAGCTTGAAATTATAGCAGTGAAGAAGTGTGCACTGCAGAAACTCGAAAAGTGCGCAAGTCTAAGGAGTAGTTGGAGCTACAACTACTACAATCTGTATTCTCGTCTTAGGATCAAAATTTCTATTGGTTATGGTTGGAATTTCTGATCAGTATTGGTTATATTTTCTTGGTGCATTAGCCTTGGTTGGCTATTGGTTTTCTTCTGGAATCATTCTTTGTCAAGGTTAAAGTGCTCGAGGGTTGATTCAGACTATGGTTGGGTGACAATATTTCTATATTGTTTATGTTTAAATGAGCACATCTATTATTTCTTACAGGTTATGGGTCCACACAATCTTCAGATAGTCTAACCGTTGGAATATAGATTGGGAGGATTTGCGCAGTTACAGTTGCAGTTGCAGTTAGTTTTTGTTGCAGCAATGAAACCCTAACCCTCTTGTTGAGGCACCTTAAGTGAAGATATTGACCTAATTTATGGATAGCCTAGTTATCCCTAGCCTACCGCACCTCTTGGTACTCTCAAAAATCTAAGACGTCAAGTTTGAGTTTCTGGTCAAATTCAAAGGTTGACCGAGTCAAAGCAGTTATGAATTACTCTATGAAGTCAAGAAACAAGTTAAAAGGGGATTATAACTTCAAATCGTGCAAGAAAAGGATTTACCTCATCCTTTCTAATAAGAAAGTTTTGGATATCGTGAAAGGAAAGGTCGTGGAAGCACAGTTCGAAGAACGAAAAGAGAAGGAACCTCATAACATTGCAGTTATCAAGAAGTTCAAAGACAATGACATCAATGCCATGAGTATCATATTGGACTCTATAAAATACCACTTGATACCCTACATCTCCCATATTGACTCATCCAAGAAGATGTATGATGCCCTAACAAACCTCTTCTTAGTAAAAAACAATAGACAAGTAATAAGTCTGAAGAATGAGCTTCGTGAAATTAAAATCAATGATGATGAAAGAATAACATCATACTTTGTGAGAATATCTCAGTTAAGAGATCAACTAAAATCTATTGAATAAATCATTTCAGATAAGGAATTGTTAAATATAGTACTCAATGGTCTTGCCAAGACATGGGATGCATTTTCTGCAAGCATGAATACAAGGAAGGAGTATCCCACATTTGAAGAAATTTGGACGTACTGTGCACAAGAGGAATCAAGGATTAATGCAAAAGAGAAAATCCAAAAGAAGTATGATGATCAAGCCTTCACAACAAGGTTCAATAATTTTTGGAATAAAAAAAAGTTTGTCTCAAGAAAGAAACCAAATCAAGAGAAAGATATGTCAAAAATAGAATGCTTCAATTGTCGAAAATATGGTCACTACAAGAATCATTGTCCGGAGTTAAAGAAAAGGAAGGAAAAATACGAAGCTTCAGTTGTTGAAGAAAGGGAACCCTCAAAGAAGGCCAAGCAGGATAAAATATTCTTCTTCTACTAAGACAAGGTAACAATATTCTTTATAATTCTTGTACATACCATGTTCACATAATTTATGTACATATCTTGCATATCTATTTCTTAGAAGATAAGATGTTCAAAGAGAAAAAACATCTATGGAATAATAACAAGATAACGATTTCTATCATGATGACTACAAATCAAGCAGTAAACATGAAAAGATGAAGTACATTAACAATCCTTGGTAACAATTCATGTGGAAGATATTAGCATAAGTAACAGTTGGAAGATAAGCCGAAATCAGAATCAAACTTGAAGAAACCTGAAAGAAATAAAAACAAAAAGAGGTCAACAATCAAGAGGAAATTAGAAAAGGACTTGTGACACTTTGTAGAAGGTAATAAGGATGCATACGTAAGTGTGGACTCTCTTAGATGGAGGGAGCTGATTATATAATTCCAAAATAAGAGCATGCATTCATGCATGAAGAAAGGATTAGGAGGGAGCTAATCCTAAATAATATGATCCATTGAATATTATGAAGTATCTATCCATGTTCCCATTAATGGTAGCAACCATGAAAAGAAACAGATGTTCAGTTTGAAATTAGAAGAAGTCTTCTTTGAAAATAATCCTTAAAGTATCCCTTGTTGTCCATCCACATCCACGATCCTATGATGAAAGGGAGAAGTTATAATATTCAAGGCATGGAATCTATAGAAACCTCCATGGAACCAAGAGCTAAAGAGAAAAATGAGGAAGAACATGAAAATTCCAAGAGAGAAAGAAAATCCAGAACAACCATTCATTATATCGAGAATCACAAGACTAATAACTTGGTTTGAACCCACTAGAAGCAATCAAGCAGAAGAAATAGAAGTTGTGATGAAGAAAAATGTATGAAATACTTATGAATGGAAGCATTGTGATATTCATAACTAGATGTTCTCCCAGATGGAGGGATAATACTATGATGATAACTTGTTCTAGTAAACGAGACATACCTCTACCTGAGCCATTAAATCATCCAAAATATCTATGGGTTGGATTTTACATCAGATGAATGTAAGGATTGTTATCCTCAACAGAGTAATTGAAAAAAGAAGCGTATGTAGAGAAACCTCAAGGTTTTTAGGTATACCAAAAAGAAACCCATGTATGTAGATGGAAGAATATCTCGTATGAATTCAAACAACTTGGTGTAGAGCCTCTCATGCACAACAAAAGCGTGGTGAAAACTTTCTATAAAAAAGATATTGTATCAGAATGGTTACTCAGAAGTCCAGGATGATGGATTGCTAATCCATGACAAACTCTCATGATGACAGAACAAGTTCCACTTGGATATGTTTCAGTTTGAGCATTGCCACGATGTCATGAGCTAGCAGAAAATAAAAAACCTGAATCCAACCATCATATACTGTAATGATCATAGCTATATGAAGCCTTCAGAGAAAACCAGTGTTCCAGACAGACCGAAGTACATTGATATCGAGCATTACATTATTCGTCATGAAGTCTAGAAAAGAGAAGTGGTTCTCCAATATATCTCCACAGATGAGAAGTTAGAAGATATTTTAGTAAAACCTCTATCCAAGATGAAAAATCTTGTGTACTCAAGAGAAGAAGTTGGATCTCGTGGAGATGAATTCCTTATTGAAAAAGGAATATATTACTCCCACTTTGGGAGGGAGCATTGATGTGTTATTTATTTATGGACAAACATTTTTCAGTTCGAAAAATGGTCTAGGATGAGCAATTCCTTTCTAGTTCAGAAAGTGGTTTGAGATTTCTGATGGACACGCATTTTCCATTTCGAAAAATGGTCCAGATTGAATGATCATTTTTCGTAATGAAAATGGTTCCATAGATTGTTGATGTAACATAGACAATGATTCCCCTTGCGGCCAGTGTTGGGGAATGGTCTAGGACAGTCATTCTTCTTGACAATCACTCTCAGTAGTGGTCAAGTAGAATGTTTTGCCTCGCCAGGAAGACATTATTTCAAAGTTCACAGTTGTGAGTAGTTTCGAAGAACGGTCTATTTTGGAGGTTGTTGCAGACCAATCATTTCCTTAGGAAATGGTCCGAACAGTCATTCCCTAGGGAAGACTCATTCTCTTCAGTTTTCACTTTGTTCAGTGTCGGAGGAATGGACCAGTTAGGTGAATGGTCCAGGTTCAACAATCAGGGACATGCATTCCCTAGGGAAGACTCATTTTATCTAGGTTGCACTATGTTTAGTGTCGGAGGAATGGCCCAGTTAGGTGAATGGTCTAGGCTCAGAAATAAGGACAATTATTCTTCTATGCTTGAGAAGAATAGTCCATATAGCTCATGTATGATGTTTTAATTTATGAGGGCATATGCTCTTCCAGATATCACATATTTGAGTGGAAGAATGACCCAGATGACTCAGTTTATATCATGATATTGTTTTCTATGTAGGTTGATATTATATGATATGATTTCTATGGAGACTATATGTCTCTGGACAATAGATGTATGCTACTATGGTGGATATGTTCCACTGGTTGTGACTATGTGTCATTGATTGATTAGTTTCCTGCTACTTGGTGTGGTAGTGTACCACTGGATTGTTGTTGTGTACTACTATGGATAAACACAATTGTGTTCTATTGAATGACATTGTTATGATTTCCATGTAGACTATTAGTAGTGTTGAAAATGATTATCATCTAGATGGATAGTTAGTGAGCTTGTCGATAGACATTATCCAGGTGGAGAATTGTCCAGATAGAACAGATTGTTATTGGATAGGTATTCTCTCTATGGAGAATGGTCCAGGTTGATAGTTTGTTGACATATCATGGGCTAGTATTTTTACTAAAGGAACAGATTGTGGCTCGATTAGGAAAATGGTTCAGGACCGATATTTTCTAAGCCATATATCTTGAGACGGATCTCTATGGTACATATGACTAGATTAGAAAAATAGTCCTAGATTGACATTTCTATAGGAATGGTCTCTATAGTTCATGGCATAGCTTTTAGCATCTATTGGGATAGTCATTCTTCTAGGACGTATGTCCAGATTAGAATAATGGTCCTTGTATCACTCTGCGTAGTGAGTGATTTATTCAATATCATCCTTGATTACTCAGATAGAGTATGGCTTCGAGAGATGATGTAGTTGATGCTATCATATGATAGTGATGATGGTGCTCATGATCTAATCATGAGATAGTTTGTATGGCTATGATGATGCTACCAGTTGAATGGTATGTTTATGCTCAAGAACATTTACTTCAATACCTCCCTAGCTAGGAGGGAGTGTTGATATTATGGTAGATGCAGGAGGTATTTACCTCCACGTGTAACCCTCACAAGAATGGAATATTCCAGGAAGCAAGAAGAAACCCTAAAGAATTAAACATAACCCTAGAAGACAAGTCAACTCATGAAAATATTTAATATTAAGTATTTAGCCTCCAGAATGAGAAGTCGGCCTAGATAGCTTAGGAAAAACAGTATAAATACAAGTAGTCATACCTCATTTGATACACACATATCGAAATTAAATCAATGAAGAAGTGCACACTACAGAAACTGGGCAAGTGCGCAATTCTGGGGAGTAGTTGTAGCTGCAGCTACTGCAATCTGTATTCTTGGTTTAGGCTCAAAATTTCTATTGGTTATGTTTGGACTTTCTGATCATTTTTGGTTATATTTTCTTAGTGCATTAGCCTTGGTTGGCTATTGGTTTTCTTCCAGAATCATTCTTTGTCAAGGTTAAGGTGCTCAGGGGTGGCTTCGACCTATGGTTGGGTGAAAATATTTATATATTGTCTATGGTTAAACGAGAACATCTATTATTTCTAACAGTGGTCACTTATCCGAGCTTGCGACAACCCACAATATATTGCGAGCTAGTTATTTTTGGCTGTCAATTTTTAAAGATTGCATAGAAGCGGTCAAGAAGTGTTAACCTTGCCAGGTGTTTGCTCATAAGATTTTCTTGCATCTTGCCCCTGTTCACCTAGTCGTTACCGTCGGTCCCTTCACAAAGTGGGGGGTGGACTTCATTGATTTCAACCCATCCTTGGCTAGGGGGCACCATCATATTATCATGGTTGTGGATTATTTTACTAAATGGGTTGAGGCCATGCCTACCATTAAATCCAATGGAGAGACTACTACACTTTTTGTATTGAATCAAATTATATCTCGATTTGGAATCCCAAAGGATATTGTCACTAATCATGGCAATCACTTCTAGAATGATATGATGAAAAATTTAACATCAAAATTGGGGTTTAAACACGATAATTAATCATCCCCCTACTATCCCCGGGAAAATGGACAAGTAGAGGCCGTGAATAAATATCTAAAAGCCATTTTGTAAAAATATCTCAGGAAGAGTAAATCTAACTAGCATGTGATGCTTTACCCTACACTATGGGCATACTAAACCATAGTAAATACTTCCACCATTTTGTGATTTTTTCAGTTAGTGCACAGAGTGGAGTCGATCCTTCCTATTAAATGTGAAATACCTTCCCTTAAATTGGCAGTCAAGCTCCTACCTAACATGATTGATCTCAAAAAGTTCCTCATACACTTAGAGAAGCTCGATGAGTAGTGTCCAGATACCGCTATATCTATTGAGGAAAATAAATGACATGTTAAGGTCTAGTATGATAAGTCTATCTATCCCAGAAGTACACTGACGGTGACTTGGTTTTTCTTTATCACCAAGATAAGGAACCGTTGGGGGAAGGAAAATTCAATCCCATGTGGAACGATCCTTATACTGGGAGACATGTCCTCAAAAAAGGAGCCTATGAATTAGAATATTATGAAGGAAATGTGTTGGATGATCCCAGAAATGGGATCTACCTTAAAATGTAGTATTCTTGAGCCTTTGAGCTCGAGCATGAACTTTTTATACTAGTGTATGTTAGTGCATATATTTTTCTTCTTACTATTTTATGTTGTTGGCTTGATTATTGAGTTTTCCCTTGGTTGGAAGATGTCAACAAGAGATTCGGTGTTCTTAGGATTTGTAGATGGTACCAGGCGTCATACTCAGAACATGTCTTCTTCCACTTGGGTTATCTATTCACCCGAGGGATAACTATTGTCTTCAGGAGGCATTTTTATAGATACATCAATGAATAATGTTGTTGAGTATAGAACCATTATAGATCCATAAACAATTTTTTCTTTCCTACCATCCCATGATATCATAGCAGATCCCAAACTGAAACATATTCCAGAAGTACTCTTTCTATCATCTGCACTCCTTGCCCAATATGAATTAGTAAATCCATGTACCTATACATCATTGTTTGAGGCATATCTCAAACCATAATTTAGCATCCCACGAAGATATCTAAAAGTGTGCTTTGCATCTATCCAATGCTCATGTCTAGGTTCCACTTGGAACTGGCTCAACCTGTTCACAACAAAGAAAATGTCTGGTCATGTATTAACCAAATACATCAATGAGCCAATCAAATGTCGGTATAGATATGAGTCTACTAGATCATAATAAAAGTCTCTCATCTTCTTCATATCTGTCACCATGGGAGTTTCCATGGATTTTCAATCCATCATCCCAAACTTCAGAAGGATATTTACAACATACTTCCCTTGACCTAGGAATATTTTACCACACTTCTGCCATACTTCTAGTCCCAAATAATAATGCATGAGACCAAGATCTTTCATATCGAATTTAGAGAATATCACCCTCTTACACTGAATAATGAGAGGCTTTGCACCTGTCATAAACAAATCATCAACATATAGTTGTAGGATCACAGATGCATCATTTAGAACCTTGTAATAAAGGTTTGGATCAACATAGCTCTTGGTAAATCGAAGTCTCGTCAAGTAACTATCAAGTCATGCATACTAAGATCTTGGAGCTTTCTTGAGTTCATACAAGGCCTTCTTTAATCTGCATACATGGGTTTCTCTCAGGTGTACCTAAAACCCTTGAGGTTTCCCTATGTATACTTCCTCAATTAATCCATTGATAAAAGAAGTATTTACATCCATCTGATGTAAACTCGAACCCATGGATTATGCACGAGATATGATGGCTCTAATAAAGGTGTATCTGGAAACTCGATCATACGTCTCATCATAGTATTCTCCCTCCTGTTGGGAGAACCCTCTAGCCACACATATTTCATTGTATTTATCGATACTCCCATCTACTGCATGATTTATCGTGTAAACTCATTTTGAAGTGACTATATACTTTCCTTCAGGTCTAGGAACAGTTTCCAATACATCATTTTTCATGAAGGATTGATATTGTTCTATCATAGCTTCCTTCAATTATTTCTTCTTGACTGCTTCTTTAAAGGTGGAAGGTTGTGCATTGACAAGACTTGTCATAAGTGCAACATAACTAGAGAACCTTTTGGGCCTCTTTATCTCCCTGAAGGTGACAGTAGGAGATTTATGTTTTTCTTCTTCCTATAAGGTGGATTCTAGCCATGTTGGTTGTTTTATGTTCTTAGGTACAACACTTGGTTCTACAAGTTCAATTGGTTGGTCTAGTTCTTCATTGGGATATTATGGAGAACATGTACTTTCTTCCTTGGGATCTTCATGTTCCTCTTCATCGTTGGATTCCATGGAATATTATATAGATATCGTGAAGGAAATATTCTCATCAAAGGTCACGTCCCTTCTGATTTCAACCGTCTACTGACATGGCACATAGATTTTGTAAGATTTTGATGTCTCACTATATCCAATGAATATTCCTTCTTTCCTGAAGGTTCCAACTTCTTCCTTTTTTCCTTGGGAACATGGATATAGATAGGACATTTGAATATCCTTAAGTGTTCCACACTTGGATTATTTCCATAGAAGGATTCTTATGGAGTCATGTTCTTCAATATATGATAAGGACTTCTATTTTGAGTGTATATGGTTGTCATGGTTGCTTCTCCCCATAGAAACATGGACATATTCTAGTCATTCATAATTACTTTAACAAATTCTTCAATGGAACAGTTCTTTCTTTCTGCCACACCATTATGTTGAGGATTATGTGGGACAATTAGCTCCCTCTTAATCTCGATTTCTTTACAAAAGGAAATGAGCTCCTTGGAGGTGTATTCTCCTTCATTATCAGATCTTAGCATCTTGATATTATTATATGTCGAGTTTTCCACTTCGGCCTTGAATTCTTGGAACTTTCCAAATACTTCATATTTTGTCTTTAACGAATACATCCAGGTCTTTTTTGAGAAATCATCTATGAACTCCACATAGTAAAGAGATCCTCCTAGAGACTTCACTGGAATAGGACCACATACATATGAGTGTATCAGATCTAAGATCTCCTTCGATCTATTCTCATTGTTTGGGAATGGATTCTTAATATTCTTCCCAAGTGCACATCCTTTGCAAATACCTTTGTGTACTAATTGTAGTTCTGGTATGCCTACAACCATATTCTTTAGAGATGGAAATGCTTGATAATGAAGGTGAGCATACCTTCTATTACATAACTCACTAGGATTGAGTTCATTATGTACAAGAGTTTGAGAATACTGACCTAGAAGTTTATACAATCTTCCCTCACAAATACCAATAACTCTAGAATCTTCTATTTTTTAATATTTAGACCATATGAGTATGTTTCCATCGACAAAGGATATTTTATCTCCTTTGTATTATAAACAAGAAATAGATATTAAATTATTTTTCAATCCATGTACATACAAAACATTATCAAGATGAACATTGTTACCTGATTCCAATTTGATAGAAGCTTTTCCAATTCCCTTGACTGCATAAGAGTTATTTTCTCCAAGTTCCACTCTATGATATTTTTCCTTTTCCTTCATGCTTGAGAGATTTACACGATCACCTATCATAGTTTTTGAAGATCCACTATCGATCAACCACATATTGTCTTCAAGAGATCCTATAAGAGATGAGTTGTAGAAGAAATATGTTTCTTCATGCTTGGCTTTCTTTGAAGGTTCTTCATCATTGGAAACTGACACATGGTGTCCTTATTTTATATTATTGGCTAAATTAGGACACTATTTTTTGTAGTGTCCATATTCATGGCATCCAAAACATTGTACCTTTGTCATAGCTCTCTTATGATTGGATTTATTTCTCATACCAAATATTTTCTTACCTCCATGTATCTTGAAATTTTTTGTATAGGCTTGAGCATCCTCTTCCTTTTGAGATGTTCCTTTTGAGTTGATAATTGTCTCTTCTTGAGCATAACAAGTCCAAATTTATTTGAGTGTAGGAAACTCCTTCCTTTTGTTCATGCTTGCAGAAAATGCATTCCATGATCTAGAAATAACATTAAGTGTTATATTCACAAGTTCCTTTTTTGGAATAATGTCTTCAATAGATTTTATTTGATATCTAAACTGATAAATCCTCACAAAGTTTGAGGCTACAGTGTCATCCTTAGTCATCATTTTGTCACGAAGTTCATTCTTCAAACTCATCAGTTGTTGAATATTTTGGATTGAAAAAAGGTTAATTAGGTAATCATACATCTTATTGGATGAGTCAAGATTTGATATGTAGGGTATCAAATGATATTTGACATATTACACAATTATACTCATTGAATTGATGTCATTGCCTTTGAATTTATCCATTGCTACAACATTATGAAGTTCCTTTTAGTTTCCTACTTCAAACTGTGGTTCCATGATCTTTCCCTTTATGATATCTAGAAGTTTGTTATTGGCAAGGATGAGTTCAATCCTTGTCTTCCATACTCTAAATTTTTAATCTCCTTCTATATTTTTCTCCGACTTCATGGAGTAAGTCATGACTTCATTTCACTTTGACTTTGACCCAAAAATTCAACCTTGATGTTTTTTCTAGCTAAAGGTACCGCAAGGTACGCTAGGCTAAGGCACACTAGAATTTATGAGATTTTTGCCAAAATTTTTCACTTAAAGTGGCCAACGAGTTAGGTTAGGGTTTGTTGCAGCTGTAAAATCAGAAACCCTAGTTGCAGTTACAACTGGTGCTAGAAGGAATTGATGATCTACCTTCCAGCGGTTAGACTATTCTGAAGATAGTGTGGACCAATAACTTGTTAAAATATTTGGTGTGTTCATTTAACCATAGACAATATCATAATATTTTCACCCAACCATAGTCACGCAGCCTCCCCCGATCACCTTAACCTTTGAAAGATAGAATGATTCTGGAAGCAGCACTAGAACCAACAAATTACCAAGAGAGTGCACCTTTCTCCAAAGACAACGAACCAAAAAGAGAATCCCAAAACCATAGACCAAACCCAGTCACCACTGCAATAGCTACAACTCTCCTCCAAATGTGTTCACTACTTTCCTTGTATGAGATTGTGAGTGAGTGTGTATAAAATGAGCTCAAGTGCCTCTTATTTATAGTTCTCTTTGTCACCTGTTTAGGCTGACTTCTCTTTTTGGAGGGTAAGAGTTTAATATAATTTATTTTATTGAGCTAACGAGTCTTCTAGGGTTCTCACAATTCTCTTTAGGGTTTCTATGGCTTTCCGAATATTCTACTCTATTCAAAGGTTACACATGGAGGTTGATACCTCCCGCAAATACCACAATATCAACATAGACTTCATACAACTTGTTTTTCCACCTTTCCATGGCATCGCCAGAATCAGTGTCATACAACTTGATGCTTCACCAACTTAATTATCCATTTATGGTGGGGTTAATGTAATTTTCCTTGCACCCAATCATCTTATAGATGTTTTCAATGACCAAGATCCATGCATCCTCATCTACCAACTCATTGTATATGTCCCCTTAATATTTTTCTAGAGGTGTGATGACGTGCAGGTTATTAGTATCAAATGACATCTTATTCTTCTTCAAATTCAACATGACATTATTATTGAAGACCCAATTAATGTCAGGTAATGTAAGGTATGGATCAGAGTCATCCAAAATATCTATGACCTCAAAGTCATCCTTTGTCTTTACCCCTTCTATATTCAGTTCTACTTTCTCCAGTTGGCCTATGAGGAAGATCTTGTATTGGTTTTCCAACCATACCTAGATGGGATAACAAACCAATTTTAGTTTACCTATCACCTCCCAAAACTTCTTCGGTAAAATATTAATTTCGGAACCTAGATCCAACGTGACTCCATCCATGTCATAACCACCCAAGCTCAACTTTCATCTTGAATTCACCCCCTATGTGATTTTTCTTACTAACTTGGAACATATCTCTTTCTGGTAAGGGATCTAATATAGTCCTATTTTTCATTTCTTTTTCCATACAATTGGATAGCACATGCATTAACTTCTTCGCAGCCTAAATATCACTCAGAAATATTAAACAACAATGTAAGAAATTACTTACTTGATCCTAAGTGTCTATCACACAACCTAAGTCACACAATGCTTCTTTGTGTGTTGTGTTCTTCAAATCCTCTAGCTAATGTTATTCATTTTCTCTTTGCTCGACGTGTCACAACTCCTCATACCTGTGTGTTTATTCCATCGACCTATGTGTGTCATTCTACAACTCCTCGCACATACAAGCTTCTTCTATTAATATTTGCATTGCATGTTGGATCTCTTCCCTGACACAGGCATCTTCTAGCGACCTCTAGATCACCCACTTCACTTCTTCCCGAATTTGGGCTTCCTCCAATGAACTCTGTGTCACTCATCGCAATAGATCTGAGCCCCCTTGAGTGATCTTTATGCCGCACACTGCAATTCTTCGTGTGTTATTTTTCTTTGATGGTTCTTTGTGTGTCGCACAAAAAATGTTTTTGTTGGGAAGCATAAAATTTAGGAGCGGGTTGTGTTTCCTTATTTATCTTCCCCACTGGCTTCTAACATGAGCTCTTATAGTTCTCAAATTCTGCTCCTTTCTTCACTCCTCCTCAGGTTACTACCCAGACATTGACCTCCTCATCATCCAAGTTCTTATTTTTGCACAGATCTGCATGCACTATATTACAATGCATCTTATTTTCTTCCCACTTCTTCATTTAGTTAGGAAATTCCTCTATGACATGCTTGGGACTGTACCAGTATGCATAGAGCACATGTGTTTTGGTACAAAATATTGATACATGACCAATTTCTCCACATTTGAAGCAAGTGGGGGGTCTGCCTCCCCCTCCGGGATATCCATGACTGTGATCGTTCCCATATCCACCTTTGGTACCTCCTTGGTATCTACCTCTCAACACCACCATGATCACCACCCTTTTTTCCTTCCTGTACCCGAAATTGATCACATGTATTGTCTTTCATAAGATGGAGTGACCAACAATTGTTGACATCATGTCCCATGGATTTAGATAATTCATAGAATGGAGTATGGTGCATCTTTTGATACTTCTCCAAAGTTGGGAAACATAGTGGTACATGGCCCCACTATCTACATATCTCTAGTTGGGAATGGACTCAATGTTCCCATCGTAACATAATTCATAAGTGCGGGGAATTCATCCCTACAATGTTCCTCAAATTGACATGTGGTACACTGTACGTGCTCATGCATGAATTTTTTATTCGACATATCCTTCAATTGCATCATCATATTAGCCAGTTGTGACAGCACCTATGCCAATGCTTCCAATGTCTCAGCCCCCCCTAGGGTGGCCACCAAATGCACCAAAATATCTACTACCTATGCTTGCATCATCACCTTCTGCTAGGTGAGAAGGAATCAGATGTGGGGAAGACAACATGTGATAAACCATTCTTTGTGCTGCACATCCTAGATTTGGAACATCATCCTATCTAATAAAATCTTGAACTGTTAGTCATAGTC
This sequence comes from Picea sitchensis, assembly GCA_010110895.2. Lineage (NCBI taxonomy): Eukaryota > Viridiplantae > Streptophyta > Pinopsida > Pinales > Pinaceae > Picea > Picea sitchensis. Next base: position 41,110 of record SNQJ01S0009098.1, on the reverse strand, counting down.
CTGCAGGATTTCTCCTTCTTTTTGCTTAATCTCCTTGATTTGCATGATACACTTAGACTCTGACTTAGGATTTTGAAACTCCTTAATTAGATCTTGTTTGATCTTTGTTAGATACCTTGTTTCTCCCACCGGTGCAATGGCCTTGTACTTCATGTACCATGTCAAGGCTCTTTCCTTGAATGCAACTTCTATCTACGTGATATTTAATGCTTCATCTATGATCCTCTTGAAATAACATATTGGTTCACACGTGAACCAATTTTGTTCCACGTCATCCTTACTTGTTCTATGGAGCATGGGTAGTCTCAAGGTCCTATCTCGATTAACCATTATCAACCTTAAACCAACTCCTCCTATCTAGATGCTAGGCTTCAAAATTCTCAATACTGGTATTCATCTTAGTGAAGTAGCACTAACTTCTCCTTCTTATTCACTCGTCTCTTCTCTTCTATCTCCTTCTACCCATTCTTCTACTCCAATCTCCTCACTATTTGTTGTCCATTCTTCTTGATTAAAAGTTCACAAGGGGGGTGTTTCAAAGTTGGGAAATTCCCATCTTATTTTAACATTTCTTCTGACGTGACCTGAATTTTTTCCTACTTCCATCCATGCAAGACCATCTACTATTTCCAATTATTCTTCCCCGCCACTAGGGGAGACTCCATCTTCCTCTCCTTCTCCTGCACCTCTTCTCTTTGCCTCATATTCATCTAGGGTTGTGAGACTCCACAATAACCAAGGGGCTCAAACTTTGTCACCTAGGCCCTTGGGACCACTTCTAATACTATTGGTATCCCCACCGGACACCCTATCCTCAATGACATACCTCTTAGTAGGCCTGTCCTCGTCTATGCTCCTCTAAGGAACAACACACTCTCCCACACTACCTCCTTGTGTAGTCTATTTTCTCTTCATCATGGGCTTGACACCTTGCCATGCGCCCCTAGATAACTTCCTTCCACTCCTCTATTTTGATTTCCTTCTTAAATAAACTCTTCTTGCATATATCTTGGCTCTTTTGCTCATATGGGTCCATCCCATTCTTCACCTCATCTCAACAATTTATGGATCCTCCTCAATGGATTTTTCTACTCTCTTATTTTCCCTCGACTTTGCATCCCTCCCTCCCAATGCTACGGGAATTTACTCATCCATTCTATCAACATCCATACACATCAACCCTTTCTCCACAAACAACATCTTTATCCAAAGTGGAATCTCTTATGGATTTTTTTTCCTTGGACCTTCCACAAACTTTATTTTGGACTCCCTAAAAGAATAAGTGTCCTCCACAACAAATCCCATAATACAAACCTCCTTTATTTGAGAAAACCAAAAATCAATGGACCAAGTCCACTTATTTTCCAACTCCTTCAGTTTATCAAGAGTGACTTGATCCCAAACCACTAGTTCCAAATGCCATAAAGTAGAATTGGTAGCAGTTTTCCTTTTCATCCATTAATAAAAAAAAGGGGGAATTTAACAAAGAATGTCTCATGCATATCAGTATAAAGATACTTATCTTCCCATCTCTTCACATTCACTCTCAGAACCTAAGTTTCTCGCAGGGAAGAATCATGCTCCTTTGTAGTTAGCCAGTCTTGAATTTCCTCCTGAGATGGATACCACCTTGTTTCTTGCCTTCATCATTCCATACAATACTTCCAGGTCCCAAAAATGGAACCATTTGTTGGATCATTTCACACTTGCGTGTGTACTTCCTAACGCTTGGGGTTTTAGATCCATGATTCTTCTAGAGTTTACCAAAAAAAACCCAAAGCATCGACATATCAATCATCAACCAAGGTTGAAGAATGTTTCACCCGAGACACAATGAGAATCACATAGATCATTTGGTCTTGTGATGGTGATGAAGGACTGAACACACAGAAATACATATGTGTTGACATCAACACATTCCATGGTTAAAAAATTACTACTACTAATAAGTAAAACGAAACACACATATATCCAAACACCACATAAGGAACACAGGGTATATTAGAATCACTACATCTTTATTATCATTGTCATTCCATAACAACACATGTGTACATTACAAAAATCATATAAAACAACAACACAGTTTATTTCTATTTGGATAAGCTTCCAGATATAAAATATATTGCGTCATGCACATTCTGCTAAACCTTAAACATATGAAATACTTTGACAAATGATTGTAGATAGTAAAATGCTACAAAGACTTAGAGAAATCTCTTCTACACTAGACAACAGAAGCGAATCGATGAATCAATTACAAGAAATGTCAACCTTATCATTGGAATCCTTGTTTCCTTTTATATCCATCTTAGCCCAAAGATACGTCCCTTTAATCTCTAATCCACTCACTCTACTGAAAAAATTCCTCACACGGTTTTGGCACCTTCCTGTTGTCCACACAACCTTTCTAGAACCGGGGAAATCCTAACTTTATAGACAAATAATCCTATGGTGATTCCACGTTCCATTGTGCTACTAGAACTAATCATTAAGGGAGATTTCTCGATGATTCCTTTCTTGATTTTGTCTTGCATCTTCTTGATTTCCAACACAACTGAAAACACTCAAGCCGACACACACTTGGTAGACTTCAGGCTTGGAGCGCAATATCAAAACTCATTTTGGAGTGTGCCCCTTGTGAAACTACATTAGTGTGCACAAAACTTGGAATGAACACACACAAATTCTCTTGTGCACACACATAGGATTAACCCTAAACTTGGGGTTCCAACAACACTGCATTAGTCAATCGAGTAGTCGACTTGTTTGTTAGTCAGAAAGTCAACCAACAATTGAATATAGTTGGGCAGTGGATCGACTATCCCAACAATCGACTATGAGTTAGAAGTATAGGCGGTTTGGTCGAGCATCTTTGTCGAGCCGATTCGACAACACATAATTGACAAAGTAAAATCTAACAACCAACAGATACACATGGACAAGATCATCCATATTGTATGGAATATGGTTAGATCTTGAGGCTATAAATAGTAGACCCCTTGGGTCATTATCATCATGGAGATCAAGCAATATAACAGATAGATAATATAGATGAAGATATGCAATATGCATTGTTATGTTCTTATCACAGTGCGCTATGCTTAAGTGATGAAACTGTGTCTTTGGATACAACCTTTTGTCTTCAAAAATTTTATTTCTCTTCAATTATCTGCAAAATTGTTTATATGTTTCATCACTAGTTCCACCCCTTTCCCCAACATAAGATTGGCTAAGAAATATCACAATTGGGGACTCCAAGAATTCTCTGTTGTTATAGGATTGCTCATAGCATCCCACCCACAATCTCTTGAGAATTTTCTTTGGCGTGGAATATCAATTACAAGAATACAACATGATTCTTGGCATAAACCCAACCCTCTCATGGCTTCTTCCATAGACAACATGGATAGTTCTATTTCCAACACCAAGCTCTCCTCTTTTTGTCCAAAAATCTACTTGTAAGAACTACGCTCAATACCCAATCAAATTTCATTTTCTCTCATGCAATCTTTGACTCTCACATTTCCCAAAAAGTGGTTGTACTCATCCCATGTTATCATAAGTTGGTGAGATGGCCTTTCCCACAAACCTCTTACATGCATTTAATATTTGTTTTGATAATTCTAAGGAGGTAAACATTAATAATAAAATGGATTGAATTATTAGGAATGTGGAACCTGCTTGGACCCCCTTTATTCCCCTATTTTTGGGAATCATAGCCCCCCAACGTTATCATCCCTAATTTCAATGTACACTATACATATACCGACCCTTGACCATATTGATCAGTACAAGTTCTTCGACCCAAAACATATTATTGGACCAACCTATTTAACATATGTGCAATTACACTATAATTGACAAGGATTAAAATTGGGACATGTTACAAATATCGTGAGATACACTAGAAATACATGAACAAAACATGTTTCTTTTAAATTATGTATCCAATGAGTACCCACTCTACATACTTTTTATATACCACACTGAGATAAACTGGAAATACATGAAAAGAATGTGTTTCTTATCCTTCAAACATAAACCATTATTTTCCCACAACTTTCTCTCCTATTCTTACATAATTCTTTCCTTAGTTTGCATATCACATTTTAGAAAATCTCTCTCTCTCACTCTCTCTCTCTATATATACCTCAGAAAAAAATCATATTATATTTCAAGTAGAAATTTAATACATTCTTCAAAAACTCAAAAATGGTTATTCATAAGACCAAAATCTGTTGTACAAAACTAGACAAAAGGCTATACTGCATATATGGTATAATGTAACCTACACACCACAACTAGCTACACATGATAGTTAATTGTGAAAAAAGAACTACTACGAATTTGAGAAAAAGTTCTTGTAGTATCAACAATCAAACAAGCATACACCAAGTGGTTGTGATTGTTGGTTGTAAATCTTGTTTTCGATGTATCTTTGACTATCAAAGCCAATCCCAATCAATTTAGGTTTTGATAAATATTCTGTTCTCCTAAACATACCAAGGCAGAAAAACATGAATTGGATCTTTCCTACTTGAAATTATTTGTGTGACCCTAAGGGAAAACCTTCTCAATGCCTTCTAAACATTTTCCATGTAGTGTATCAACTTCACCTCTATTTGAGGGACACCTCGGGGAGTAGGAAGAATTCCATCCAATCAAAGCCTATCAAGCGACCTACTATCCTTGACAAAGAAAACACCTCAGATCTGTTGTAGATGACACTTCAACAAAGCCAAGGGAATAGTTGGCTACGTTTCCCAAGATATGAAAAACTCAACCTCCAAGATGAATTGATAGAATAGGAGCCTGAGTTTGATTCAAATGTCTATTGATATTGACAGTTCGATATGTGATAAATCTTCATTATGTGACCAAAGGAAAAATCCCTCGAAAATCACTTCATTAACCGATCTTGTATCAATTATGGACTTATCGAATGTCAATCTTGTTGTTGCAACAAGGAGAGTCACACGATTTCCCAAATATATCTTTAAAACAACCAACAAGATAATGAAACACTCATAATGTAGTTGACCCAATGAGCAAGAAACATAATTAAATGTTTATACTAAAATGTAGTCGACCCAATGAGTAAGAAACGTAACGAAATCCTCAGACTGTAATATAGTTGACCCAATGAGAAAGAAATGTAATGAAATTCTTACAGGGAAATGTAGTCGACCAAGTGAGAAAGAAATGGTTTTTTGAAGCACTATACAACTTGTACAGCCTCTAGACCGTGCACCAACGCTTATGTTTCTCAGGTGCAGAAAGGCGGAGAATTCGTTAGAAGCCGAGTTACCAAAGCCGAGAGCAAAACGTCAGCCGCAGATCATGAAAAGAAAAATAATATCGATGTGAAGATCAGTCCTCGCACAAAGAGAAACATTCGAAGGGTTAAAAAGCTATCAAAGATGACAGAAAACCTAAGCGAAAATGTGTTGGCGGGGGTGGTCACAGTAAGCGGTGCCGTGACTGCTCCTGTGCTGGGCTCCGAGGCTAGCCAGAAGTTTTTCATCATGTTACCTGGAGAGGTCCTTCTTGCTTCGTTGGATGCTTTCAACAAAGTTTTAGAAGCTGCAGTTGAAATTGTTACGCACAGGTTTTGGGAGGAAGCAGGAGAGGTGACACATGACACATTTGAAGTTGCGGGACATGTGATTGGAATTGCCTGGAACGTCACCAAGGTTCGGAAGGCTATCAATCCTGCAACGAATGGAATGTTATCAGCGTCCTCTTTGAAGCTTTTGAGTCTGAAGAATGCTAGCAAAGTAATCACTAATGCATCCAAATAAATTTACATTAAGTATTTTGCTGGAGTTGAATTGCTTCTGTTTATATATCTTGATTTCGATACACTCTGCAAGTAGGAACATAATTTTACATGAATATTTGATGGAGTTCGATTTTTCATTGAAATGCCCAAAGGTTTTCTCGGGGAAATATGTTCAGAAACTGGCATCGTTGATATGGAAGTTGTTTACACTTTTGCTGCTTGGCGTTAGTGGAATATTCATGTGCTTTCTTGGTTTTGATCAGAGGATTGTTGTTGGGAAATCAAGACAGGACTCTGATTTGGAGAACAAGACAAATCACACAGAATGCCAACAACCAAATACTCATAGTTTTGTTGTCCATGATATTGCAGAGGACTCATTTTTTTTTGAGTTTTGGAGAGGAGCTGTCATTGCTGAGTAAAGGAGTAGTAAGGCGAGATGCTACCATTGTTGGAGTTTTTTTTTTGTTGTTGGTGCCATTACATGGAGGTGTTATAGAGAAATGAAGTGAGGTGTATGTGCTCATTCTGTCGGACTCAAACATCTTCCAAATCAAGTCACAAAAGCTAGATTGAGTTGTGAGTGATATTTTTTGTTTGAAGTTGTGAGTATTTATTTTATTCAAGTTGTGTGAAGTGGTTATATGTGTGTCTTAGTCAAGAATGATGATGAGATGTAAATGGACATATGTAATGGGCTTGTAATATTGGGCATATGATTGGTGAGAGTATTGTTGATATTTTGTGTACCAGATTGAATTGTTGTAGGGGGTGCATGATCGGTTGTACCCAACACCCCAGGTTATGGTCCAAGTTGTAATGCTTAGCCATAGGCAAGCTAATTTCCCCAGGTTTGTTGTAAGCCCTGTTAGTAAGGTATAAACAGGCATACGTGTTGTAGTGCAGAAGCGCGTGTGATCACAGGATGTGATACTCTCTCATAGATTGTGGAATTAACCACTAGGGTAGGTACGAGGGTGGCAGGTGTACTCGTATACTAGCTTGATGTTGAATCAGAGACTTTGGATCTTTGATTAAGGTGGGGATGTAAGATGGAAGAATCTCAAAGTGTGAGACCAAGTTGTGAGTCTCAGAGTGTGAGGGACCAAGTTAGGTTTAAGGGAGATTTTAACATTGATGAGCTATGTAGCTGAAAACAATTCCTAGAGAACTAACGGTTACAGCGACAGATGACCCATGTATTCTGGTAGATGGATTGTGTTTTATATGGACATCGATATGACCACAAAGATATTTAGATAAGTAGTCATTAAGGGAGAGTGTTGGAATATATAATTCCTATTTATCTAATATGATGTATTAAGAAGTAGAGTCAATTTCTACGTGAGTTGTGTGATCTTATTATTAGGAGTTTGTTAGGGAGTTGGATTTATGAGATCCTAGATTCGTGTTTATGGTTGAGATATTTGCTCAACCTCTCATCCTATATTTGGAATANGTTTGTTAGGGAGTTGGATTTATGAGATCCTAGATTCGTGTTTATGGTTGAGATATTTGCTCAACCTCTCATCCTATATTTGGAATAAGTTAGATATAACTATGAGTGAGCTCTATATAATGAGCCACAAATGTATTGTATAATATATTTCAGGTATCAAGTAATCTAATAGTGTTGTGTTATAATGTCTCTCTCATTTGTTAATTGAATTGTATAATATATTTCAGGTATCAAGTAATCTAATAGTGTTGTGTTATAATGTCTCTCTCATTTGTTAATTGAATAATGCTCATGGAAAAGAGAATAGTCATCTAGCCATGAATAGAAACACGCAGTCACAAATAAATTCACCCTAGGAAAGGGAAAATTGGCTCAGACCAATGTAAAAATTGACCGAGCAGTTGTAAAGTCACTTAGGTAGGTGTAAACTTGCCCAAGTAGACGTAAAATCACCCAACAATGAGAAATCTGTCCAAGAAGGCATGCGTACGGCCAGATGGAAATATGGAGTCACCCACGTAATGTAGAAACAATCATAACACTCTGTGGTATAGGAATATGCCCAGGTAATCACTCAACCACTTGAGAACAAGAGAGAGAAATTGCATGTGTTCAATATAACAAGGGTTGAAAGTGGAAACTGGTGTAACAACTTTTTTTCTTGTAGCCCTTGATCTCAGACTTCAGAGTAAATCATACGGTGTATGATATAGAGCTGTTTGGGTTCTTTATTTTCATCGGGAGGAGGAAATTATAGAAAAAATCCACAAATACAATAGAGATTGAATGCTCACCGTCATGAAGTAACTAGACAACCCTTCAACTAGACAACCCTTCTTTACGAGTAAAATTAATATTGAAATTGCAGTTTAATATTCATCTTTATAATCCAGTAAATATAAAATAACAAAGAAAAAAAATGTCTCATACAAAATTAATCCACAAACATAAAGCAACTGAAAAGCAATTATTACAAAATGGACACAATGTTTACCCTCAAACCCAAGTGGGAAACCAACTTCAAATGGGGCTCAGTGTTCTAGTTTCTACAATCTCTGGTAGAGTGCTCTCAGTGTTCTAGTTTCTACAATCTCTGGTAGAGTGCTCTCTTTGTTTTTCATATCTCTTCCTCTTTGTCCAAAAGATCAATAGAAAATAAAAGTGAACTAGGAAATGGGGAGAGTTATGGGGTAAGGGAAGACCAACATACATGGCTCTTTAATTTCCAATTTTCTTAGCCTTCTCCTCTATTACTTTTTTTCATTTAATTAAATTCTCATTTCATTTTTTTTTCAAGGGTTTTCATTTTAGTCTTATTTGACTTTACATATGGTTATCTTTTACATAGTTTAGATAACCTTCATAATTTGTTGCATTTTCTTGAAAGTATTGAGTATCACCCATTCATTTTGTTTGGATTCATTTGGATCACACCTCCCTATTGAGAGGATTTTTAGTCTCCAAAATCTCAAGGAAGCCAGCTTGGATTAATTTCTGGAATATGGAATGTGGCTCTCATGCTACTGGCTTCTAAATATAACTCTAACTTTGGTTCTGGTTTATGGCTATGGTCCTTAGCTATAGCTCTTGCTTTAGTTATGGCTCACTTGTTCCTGTAATGCGAAAATATTGTCACTGACTCTCAACTTTGAGCAATATGTAGATCCCAAATCTAGACTCATCGCCCATTCCCATATCCCTCTCTACCTTGGAGATGGTCCATCCTGGCAATCATGAAGCCAAGTGGAATGTTGGTCTTCTTGTTTTTTAGTGTGACTTGAGTATGTTGTCATCACATAATAACTCTTGAAGAGGAAGCATGGTTGCCTTCTTTATCTAGGCCAAAATTTGTTGCTTCCTTGCATGGAAATGACTCTCCAATTCTTGCACATGCTTGCAAGCACACCATAGAGTTCTCAAAAGCTCCTCTAAGGTCATTAATATCCATGCACAACTCCAAGATGGGGTTCTTCAGATGAAATACCATAAACAAGAACTGGATTGTGCCTTCCATTGCCATCAACCTTCTTTCCATCTTGTTGGAGTTAGTGGCCTACTCTACTATTATAGCTCCTTGGCTTTGGACAACATGTGGCTCTTCATAAAAATAATCCGCTTCCATATTCACTCTCCACACCCTTCTCGTGGTTTCTAGGGTGAAACTCTACATGAATTCGCCAACACCTTTCTTCCTAGTGACCACTAAAATTTTGGTGGTGGAAAAAGTTCTTTTTTTTGCTACAAGGACTTTCTAACATACTTCTCATCTCCAGAGTTCATTGTTGGGTCGGAGAAGTCTTCTTATCATTCCTCCTCTAAACAAAATGCTTGAGACATGTGGCTTGCTTCTCCGAGTTGGATACCTCATGATGGTCTTTCTTTCCATAGAAGGAACATGGTTTTGTGTACCGACAGTTAATAGTGCTATGGCCTCTCCTCTTACAATAGTGACAAACAAAAAATGTATTTTTTGATGAATACCTCTTGGTCTTCTTATTCTTTCTCTCACTAATATTCTTGTTGCTCTCTCTAAGTGTAGGTGTAATTTAAGACTATGAGTTATTCTCATTACTAACCTTCTTCAAACTTCCACACGAAGGTTGAAGTGGTAGTGGGTTGCTTCTACTCCTCTCAATGAGTAGCTAAACTCTGGCATTTTCTTAGCCTTCATGCAAAATGATCTTTGAAGTTTTGGGTTTTTCACCTCTTCCATCAAATCCTAGGCCTTCATGCTTGACCCACTGTATAGCTATAATGGGGCTCAAAATTCCTTTTATTCTCTTACCTAGACCTTGTCCATCATAGCCCATTTAATTTAAGAGCTTGGATCTAATACCTCTAGTAAGCTTCTCAAATTTACCAAAATTATCATGAGAGAAATCCAAAGGATGTGATATAACCAAAGTGGTTTGTGTCATGGTGTTGGTTGAGGCACTCGCAATGGATGTTGGCATTGCTTCCCAATACTTTTGAATAATTTCTTGGAGATTCTTCGAACCTAGGAGAAAAGGCAGCTAGAACGGAAACAGGGGTGGCATCCCTTTGAGTAAGAGAGCCAACATCCCTTCCAGATCAATACCCGACAAAAAAGTCAAAAGCCATAGGAGCAAAGACATAGGAGGCAGGAGTAGATCAAGCAACAAAGTAAGAAGCAACGGAGCAAGCTATCCCACTAGTGGGAGAGGCACATCCAGGATGGAATAGAAGTCAGTGGAGTACGGCATTGAATACCCTTACCTCTCTATACGAGACATCCTAGGAGCGTAACCACTCTATCAGCCAGGAAAGGCCTCCTCCTTTGCCAACTCTTGTTGCGGTTGTGGAAACATTTGGGCTATCCTATCTTCTTACCAACTATTTAATTGGATGGCCTTCTCACCAAGGTGTACACATTGTGTTCTATGTTTGTTTCAATTTATCATGAGTGTTGTTGAGCAACTAAAACAATTTGGTAGAGGTTTCAATGTGCTTCTCCATCTCTTCCAACCTCTTATTGAACATTTAAACCTACTCTTTCAAGTGGTCATTCTGTGAGCTTGTTGGCCCTTAAGTCTTCCAACTTGTCTTTACTTGCTTTATCCATCCTGAAGTCTACAATGTTCTTCAAAGTCTTGGAAATAGTCATGACAAGGATACAACTTCTTTGATACCATCTAATATGTAAATGAGAGACTTATAGCCCACTCAATTCACTAACATGAATCCTTGTGGAATTAAAAAAAATATTATCTATCCTAACTCTATTGTCAAGCTTGTACACAATGTTCTACCTCCATAAGGGCTACTAGGAATTTCTCCTCTCTTCTCTGTACAAAGATCTCCTGTGATACTCCCTTTTTCTACATTCTTCTTGAGGTTGTAAGGTATTTGTTCTCAATAATAAACCAATGACCCCTATAAACCAATGACCCCCTTGGTATAACATAACTTGCACACCAATATATGGAAAACCCAACCTCGAAGTTGAATTGATAGAATGGGAGCCTAAAATCGATTCAAACGTCCATTGATCTCGACACTTCGATATGTCAAAAATGTTCATTGTGTTACCAAATGCAAACTCACCAGAAAATCATTTCGTTAACCGATATTGTATTGATTATGGACTTATTCAACGACAAGCTTGTTATTCCACCAAGGAGAGTCACACAATCGCCCAACTATGTCATTAAATCAACTAACAAGATAATGACATGCTTAGACTGAAATGTAGATGACCCAATGAGCAAGAAATGTAATGAAACGTTTAATTTGGAATGTAGCCGACCCAATGAGCAAGAAACACAATGAAATGCTCAGACTGAAATGTAATCGAACCAATGAGCAAGAAATGGCTTTATTCAGCACTGTACAACTTGTATGGATTCCGTACAGACCGTGGGTGAGGAATAACACCCAAGGAAAAGAGAGTAGTCGACCAGCCATCAGTAGAAATGTCCATTCATAAAGAAATTTACCCTAGGAAAGAGAAAATCCACTAAGGAAGACAAAATCGGCTTTGTCCAATGTAAAAATCGACCAGGTAGTTGTAAAATCACCCAGGTAAGTGTAAACTCGCCCAGGAAGACGTAAAATCACCCATCAATGAGAAATCCATCCAAGGGGGCGTGCGTACGACCAAGGGGAAAAATGGATTCACCCAGGTAATGTTGAAACAAACGTACCAGTCTGTGGAAGAGGAACACACCTAGGTAATCACTCAACAACTTGAGAACAAGAGAGAGAAATTACATTTTGTTGAATACAAGGGATGGAAGTGGAAACTAGTGTAACAACTCTTTTCTTGCAGCCCTT
>SNQJ01S0009098.1:4679-20362 GCA_010110895.2 Picea sitchensis | reverse complement strand
ATTCCTTGAATGTTAATCATTGAGTGAGGAAGGATACTTGCAAGGGGAGGTGAGTGATTTCCTTTTTCTAAAAAAGAATCCTTCGATGCCAAACCACTCAAAAACAAACCTTCGATGCCAAATCACTTTGAAACAATCCTTGAATGATATTGATTAAGGAAGGATGCTTTCAAGAGAGGTGATTGATTTCTTCTCACATGGAAAAAATCCTTGGATACAAAATCTCGTAGAAACACCACTAACTAACAAATAATTTAGAATGAAGCCTTGAAGATAAATAAATTAGAAAGAATTCTTCAATTACAAATCATTGGGAAAGTAAATGTGAGGAAAATCATCAAGAAATGAAGGGTGAGGAAAATCGTTGAGTTGGGAGGGGTAAGGAAAATTACCAAGGAAGAGTGAGGAAAATCAATAGGTAAGGAAAGAAATTTACAACTTGAAGTGAAAAATTGGGTTGATGGAGGTTTTTTTTTGAAGGTGGAAACTAAGATAAATAAGATAATCCATCTAAAATATAGAAAATTCAGTCTCTTCATTCAGAAGCTTCTTAGATAAATTAAAATAACAAAAAATGTGACAAAAATTAAACATAATCCATAAAAGTTCCACCAATAAATAGAAATTTCTATATGAATTTCACAATTATAGGAACATATTTCTATGTATTTACCATCATCCCAACCTATTAATAAATTCCAAGATCTAAAAATAATAATAAATAAATAAACAAATAAAATAAAAATTCAAAAAATGATAATTTTCCATAAATTGACCAACTCTTAGAATTCATCATTTGAACACCACTTTCTTTTGAACCACTGCGAAATTACTATTTCTTATGGCTTGAAATGGTACATTGGAGCCTATGCCAAAATGTAAAGCATCCCATCATTCATTAAAAATGGAGGGGAGACATATTTTGGCATTTCGATGACTTTTGCTCCTAGAGTAAAGTGAGATTTTGTTTCTTTCCGCTTTCTCTTAGCTTCACATATATTGGTAGCAACTACAAAAGAATCAATTTTAATTTAGTGTAGTTTTTTGAACGAAATTTTAATGACTTTGCAGGAATAATATATTTTGGCATTTCGATGACTTTTACTCCTAGAGTAAAGTGAGATTTTGTTTCTTTCCGCTTTCTCTTAGCTTCACATATATTGGTAGCAACTACAAAAGAATCAATTTTAATTTAGTGTAGTTTTTTGAACGAAATTTTAATGACTTTGCAGGAATAATATTAGAATAAGAAAATTAAATGAATAACCAAATAAATAACTAATTTTAATGACTTTCCAAGAATAATATTAGAATAAGAAAATTAAATGAATAACCAAATAAATAACTTATCGTACTCTTTTATATCATGGTTTGTCTTATTTATAACCTTTTTGTGTTTGTTAAGTGTTTTCCCATCCTCTAATAAAATGAAGACATATGCTTTCTTGAAATACATTTTGATGTCAAATTATTTTGACGATAAGGTTTTTTATTATTCGTTTTTTTAAGTCTATGCATAACATTTTTATCTACATACACTCATCAATTTGAATCTTCAACTAAGTATTATCTTTTCTAACACAAAACATAAAATTTAAGTAAACCATTCAACATAAGATTATTCAAGAGATTATTTGACTAATATCAACTCATTAAATTATATGAAACATCATAACAAGATCACCCTCTAGAGAAAAATCAAACAATCTTAATACATGAATTATGAATGATTCAATAGTTATCCAACAATGCTATCACAATAATGAGTCAAATAAAAGTGAACTGGATCAATCTTAATACATGAATTATGAATGATTCAACAGTTATCCAACAATGCTATCACAATAACGAGTCAAATAAAAGTGAATTAGATAAGGAAATTAGAGAAATAAATGAAAGAAAATTAATATATTCAACTATTTCAAAAATATGCATAAGCTTAATCCAAGTTAAATATTCAAAATCAAGTTTAGTGGAATACATAAATTTGAGAGGTAGAAATTCCATATGACCTAGGGTTTATTGGGAGCATCAACACTTTGGTCTATTGTTCAATGATTAAAATTCATTTTATTATTGTTGTGATACATATTCCTTTAGTTATACTACACATTGCTTCAACTACCATGTGTTAATTAAAAATCAATGACTAAAACTAAGCATATGGGTTTTTTTGTCTTTCTTGTACATCCTTTTATGCATTTTTTTTTCAATGATTAAAATTCATTTTATTATTGTTGTGAAACAATTTTTTTTAGTTAGAATACATGTTATTTCAACTACCATGTGTTAATTGAAAATCAATGACTAAAAATATGCATATGCATTCTTTTGTTTTCTTATAGATCCTTTTATGCATTTTTTTTGTTCAATGATTAAAATAGATTTTATTATTGTTGTGACACATGTTCATTCATAATACATATTGCTTCAACTTTCATGTGTTAACTGAAAATCAATGTCTATAATCATGGTTATGCAATTTTTCATCTTTCTTATAGATCTTTTTATGCAATTTTTTTGTTCAATGATTAAAAATCATTTTATTGTTTTTGTGATACATATTAAAATACATATTGCTTCAACTATCATGTGTTAATTGAAAATCAATGAATAAAACTCTCCTTATGCATTTTTTTGTCTTTCTTGTAGATCTTCAAACTTCTATGATACTTGTATGTTTACTAAACCTTCATACTTTAGACCAAGAAGAAATTTACAATAAAAAAACCACATTAACATCTTCAAATGAAATTTACCATAGATTAAAGCATATGGAGCAAAATATTGAGCTACAAAGATGATTATATTCTTAACTTCAAGTTATAGAAATTATACACAATTGTGGCTTGCATGGAGGATGATAAAGTACAATATCTCATCTACAAAAGATTCTCTCTCGCTATGTACTCTATCCTTTTATTTTTGATTAAAAATTGGGTATCGAGTGAAAATATACAACTTGTCTTGTTCTATCCATTTTTATTTTTAGGATAATTGGTTTTACAATCCAACTTTGTTGTCCATCAAATTTTCTTATTAAATTTGGTAGAAACATAAAAATTGTCCATTTTATTATTATCAAAATCTCATTACAATTAAACATTATATAATCAAAATATTTTTAATTTTTTTTATTTATTGTTAAATGAAAAACAATTTTTATATTTTATTATTTTATACAAACAAAAAAATATTTTTTATTAATTTTAAATAAGTTATAAATTACCAACATTTTAAATAATCTTACTTTAAGACCATGTAGTAATACACTATTTCAATGTTTATTGATAAACTTATTTTATATATATACATATATATTAAATTGATTTATTAAGACTAAAACTTTTCTACATAATAATGTATTAAACTCATGCTTATTTATAAACTTTTTTAATATATAGACTTTAACTTAGTTAAAGGTGATCATTTTTTTAATGGTATAAATACTATTTAATTTATATTATAAGTATGTAACCATCTTCCATCATAAATCATTATTTTTTCACACCTTTTATTTCATTCTCATATAATTTTATTCTTCATTCAAAAATCACATTTCATTTCTTTATATATATATATATATTTATTTACAAATCACATTTTATTTTATTTAAAATTATTTAAAATATTTCAAAAATAATTATATAATATACATGAAATTAGTTTTATATAAAAAATACAAAAAATATTTATTTTCATTATTTAACTAATCACATTGCATTTCAAAATAACTTGAAATGTAGTGATATCAATGAATTGAAATATAGTAATATTAATGAATAACATTGAAATGTAGTCATATTAATGAATAACTTAATAATGTAGAGTTAATTAAAATATTAGTAATATTTAATTAAAGTAAATGTTTTCATAAAAAACTTTACAATAAAATTTAAAAATAGTTATCTACATTTATGAATAATGTTTTTAACAAATATATTAAAATAAAATTAAAAAAAATCTAATATATTATTAACTAAATACTCAAATAACTCACAACATCAATAACTATATTATTAAAATAATTTTTTAAATTAAACTATAATAGAATAATCTATTTTTACTCTGAAACCTATGAAGATGTATATACTCTTATTCTTCTGAATTTAAATTTATAACTTCCAAAATGTTATTAACATAACCTTTAGGTCATTTTTTTTTAATATTAAAAAAATATATATCAAATTTTTTTATATTTTTATTCTAAAATTAGATATTTTATAATGATATGGTCCATTTGAATTACCTAAAATGGACAAGTAAATAAAAGTAAAAAAATTCTTTGATTGAAAAATGTCACATCAAGAATTACTTGTTTGTTAGAGAATATTAAATACTATATATGTTAGGATGTACACATTTGAATTAAATACTTTGTAAAATAATATTTGTGAGAAGGAAGTCATACATCAATTTAATGTTTAGTTTGGTGATGACCTTAAAAATAAATTATTATTATTATTATTATTAAATAATCTATATTTTCAATTCCGCCAATAATACACTTGAACTAAATACTTTGTAATAAGATGTTAGGACAATTAAATATCACATATTAGTTAATTGGACTGTGTACATGTTTCTTCAACTTTTTAAAATATGAAAACCGTATCGGTGGTTAGGCAGCAGGCTTCCGTGATTTTCGGTAGAGAGAATAAGATTCCACCGAGGATGAAAGGATGCTAGTGCTTCCGTGCAGGCCCGGCAAGCTGGTGGAATAGAAAGCAATGTTCTATTGTCTCCGTTTGCTAAGTTTACATTCAGTACAAAGTTTTCAAATTTCGAAACCACGATTTTTTTTATTTTTTTTATCTTCTGTCTATGGAGAAAAATGTTTAGTTATCTATGGAATGGTATTATTATTAAAATAATAAGAATGTTTTTATTATTAAAATATTAAAAAGAAAGGTGCTCTACAACCACGATTTTTTTTATTTTTTTTATCTTCTGTCTATGGAGAAAAATGTTTAGTTATCTATGGAATGGTTTTATTATTAAAATAATAAGAATGTTTTTATTATTAAAATATTAAAAAGAAAGGTGCTCTACAACTTATTATGAAAAAGATGTTGTTACCTTGTATTTATATTATTTTATATTATATAATAATAAAAAATAAATAGTTATATATTTACATAAGTATATAACATTTAAAAAAACTAAATAATTTTAGATTTATTTTAAACCCTGATCTATTAAGGATAAAGAAGGATTAAATTTATGTAATTTTTTTTATTAAAAGTGTTAATTCTTATTAATTAAAAAAAAAGAAACACAAAATAATTTAGGGGTTAAATTTAGTTATGGGCTAATTTTTCATGTTGTTTGAAAAAAAAATTCATTAATTTGGATTTTTTCTAAAATTTTTTGGCTCAAACTCTATAGGATAAAACTATTTTACTTTAAAAATAGTTAAAAATTTATAAAAACCATATAAAATCCTTGTAAATTTAAATATTTTTACAAAATTATAACTAAACATTTTACATCCAAATAGTAAGATTCTCCAAAATTTCTAAAATTTAAAATAAAATTACATCTTTAAATTATAAAATGATTCTTTTTAATGTGTAAGTTTTTTTTTTTAAATATTAAAATTTTTATATTTTAAAATAAATTAATACTTTTAAACATTTGATGAAAACAAATTAATTCATTTAAATATTTGATCAATTCTAAATTAAGATGAATTTAAACATTAACTAGTTTAGATTTATTTTAATTTCAAAAATATTAAGTATAAAGAGGATTAAATATTTTGAGGTTTAAATTTTGTATAATTTTAAATTGATTTAGGATAATTGAATTGTGGGTCAACTTTATAAACTTTTAAAATCACAACTTATATAAATATGAATATATAAAAATATAATTTTAATTATTATTATAAAAATAAATTTTCCCCCGGATGGGGTGTCACGTGGAGCAGCGCCAGGAGGGGCCATTAATTGTGGCCATCCACCCTCATATCCTTGATATTTATGATGGGCATCAACTTAGTCGGCCTCCACCATTTGATGAGGCCTCTCACTCGCGCGAGGAGACCGTCCAACCAGAGCATTAAGACCACAACCTTAATGGCTATAGCCACCATTTTCTCCCTTATCAGCATTCTCGGTGGCTTTGGGATGTATTGGAAGGTTACAGAGCCGAGCGAGAACAACAGCGCAGGGTGCATTCCGGCTCTAGTTCTAGTTCTAAACATGCCACGAGCAAGGGGAAGGCCTCGCAAAGGCGCATGGTGGTATGCAACCGACTCACGATGGAAGAGGCAAAAGAAGTTTGAGCGAGCTATGGTTTTAGCCAAGCATAAGAGACCCAGGGAGTCCAAAGGAAGAGGAACGCCTCCCAGAACGTATGTTGAGGAGATTCCTCTGGAGGAATTCCCCCAAAATCTTTTCGAAAGTCTCATTTTCACGGATCTGGACAACTGGAATCCCCCTACGTGTTTTGGACCAGATCCACTGACTCCCAATCCAAGAGCTGTACACGGTCCCAGTGACACTCTAGTTGAGGAATTCACAACTTGTCTAGTAGAGGAAGAGATGTCGGAAAGCAACGAATAAAACATCTGCAAAGCTCCTGATGAATTGAGGCTGCAGCGCTAGCAACAAGCACACTAGGAGGAGGACGAAGAGAAAAACTCGCAACACCAGCCACCAATTCTTAATCCGGAGCACCTGAATTTGATTTTCGAGGTCCGCAACATGGTGGACGACCAAATCTTTAGAGCCGTCCACATAAACCAACGCCTGGACATGTTGTACGCCGCCTACTCCAACGCCACCCCAAGGTGACAATGCCCCACCTGCGCTCAGGTTTACGCCATTCCATTTAGATGCGGCAAGGAGAAGGACGACCATGGGAACACTGGTTAATAGGTTCTCCTGTTCAACCATTGCTCAAAACTCTTTCTTTTTTTGATGTATAATAGAGTTGTATCTCTTCTAGCTCATAGAAATGGTAGCTATAGCATAGGCATGATCAGACTATTGATAAAACTGGCCATGCACCCTGGTTTCCTTCGGGTAGGGTGGCACCCCAATATTTTGAGTTTGGAAGCTAGCTTGGAATGGCCAGTTGTCTCGGTTTCCTTAACAGGCGGGACAGATGGCACCTCAATACCACGTTGTAACTTTGCAATTTCAATATACTAAAACCTGTTTTTTTACTTAAAAAAAAAAAAATCAATTATTACTAATATTTTTTCCAATTTTTTTTTTTTAATTATTTTATTAAATAATAACAAAATTATAAAAGTAGATTTCTATAACTATTCCAAAGAGCACTTATAGCTTCCAAAAAAAATACTATGTCCTTTTTATACAAAGTTGTGACAGAGCACTTATAACTTCCAAAAAAAAATACTATACCCTCCTTTATACAAAGTTGTGACTGTGCATAATTCAAAAAAAGTTTTGATTTTCTCAAAATAGAGAGACACACATTATCATTTTTACATTAGCTTAAAACTATAGTTATATTATGTAATGCATAATTCAAAAAGAGGTTTGATTTTTTACCAAAATCAACTATTTACAAACTACATCGAAAACTGTGTGCACTTAGAGAGAAACACATTATATTTTTACATCAACTTAAGAATATGGTTCATAAGTGTATTATGTGGTGTGTGTTTAGAAGCTTCCATAAGTGTATTATGTGGTGTGTTTAGAAGCTTCCATGTTCCTTCTCTTATAGACATATATTCCAAAATGATGTGATAACTATGGTTTATGAATATATTATGTGATATGTATATATTTCAAAATGATATGATAATTATGATTCATGAGTATATTATATATGTTTGGAAGTTTTCATGTTCCTTTTCTTATAGACATATATTCCAAAATGATGTGATAACTATTGTTCATCATGTTCCTTTTCTTATAGACATATATTCCAAAAACATGCATAACTACTACCATGAAAAAGGATGCAAAATGCAAACATGATATACGAATTAAACATATGGTATGTCAGAAAGCCTGTTTTTCTGTATATATTTCAAAGTAATTTATGGGAAACCTTTCGTATTGCTATTCCAAAATGATGTGGATAGGAAGGCTGTTAATGCTTTGAAATAAAATTTAAAATTGAAATTCTAAGTAATTGAAATTTTTTCTTTCATTTATTATTATAATCATATTATATAATCACTAGAAAATCCCCTTAAATTTGAAGTGGTAAATTTTCATAGTTTTTTATTTTTTACAACTTTTATATTAAATATCTACATCTTTCTTTTCCTAAAAAAAAAAAAAACTTTAATCATATTTATATTCATATTTATAAATCATATATTCCTATTAGATATACAAGTAATATAATCACTAGTACCCCCATAAATTTATAGTTATAAATTTCTATATATCTCTCCTTTTATTTCCTACAACTTTTGAGCATAAATATCTACCTATATTCATAGCTATGGTAATGTAAACATTGCCTGTAAAAATCAAAATCCCTATAAAGTCTACTTGAAATGCTTCCAGTTAGTACAACAATATTTATAAAAATAAATAAATATAGATCCGATAAATGGATCGTTACATTAACCTAACCTTTCACGTGATTTGTTGTTAGTTGTTGAAAACGTAATCGCAAAAATTATTATATTTTTCCCCAATTTACGGCGCCCATAGATTATAATAATGAGCTTCGCTGACAATAAAAACCTAAAACTTGTTGGCAGAACGAGCTCGACCATCCCAGACGTTCTTCAGCAAAGCAGATGACACGATGCATACAGTAGCACTCCGCTTCTCATGGAGCGATGCAGCGTCCTCCGTCCCGCGCGTCCCGAGGTTGCTGGTCATCCTCGTCTTTGTAGTCGCATTGGGCAGGCGTTTGCTGAATTGGATGTTGGATTTTGATCGTCCAACATCGTAGAACTAGGATGTTGGACGAAGCTCATCAATATCCTCTCACCCTTTGGCCCATAACTCCTTTAACTACCACTACTGATACTTCTTCTTCCTCCCCCATTGACAACCATCTACAGACCATCCGTGAGAATCTGCCTGTGGCCGTTGAATACGGCAGTTCTGGGGCAAATCGCCAGGAAGATATTACATGTGCTGTTTGTCTAACTGATTTCCGGCGACTGATCGAATCCGCTGGCTTGCTAAATGTGGGCATGTTTTTCATATGGAATGTTTGGACAAATGGATAGATTATGAAAGGTACAGTTGTCCTCTCTGCAGA
This sequence comes from Picea sitchensis, assembly GCA_010110895.2. NCBI lineage: Eukaryota > Viridiplantae > Streptophyta > Pinopsida > Pinales > Pinaceae > Picea > Picea sitchensis. The sequence continues at coordinate 11,149 of SNQJ01S0009098.1, read as the reverse complement.
TCTCCCACCTTCTAAACGCAGCATAGGTGGAGACCAGTATCAACTGTTATAAGTGTATGTTAATTGCTAATCTAAATCTATCAAGATATCTGTGTATGAATATTCAGCTCAGGAGTATAAATTTTGTGTCAGGATCTTTCTTTCCGTTCAGATGGACATCATGGTGCCCAAAGAAGTGAAAATAGAAAGGATCTTTGTCATATCAACATGTGGAGTTACAAACATTTTATCTTTGTTGTGGACGTTGGACGATGGAATGCAATATAGATTTTGCAAGTTATTTATTTACTGCAAAGTTGGATGATTGCTATATATTAGTATCAGTGTAGATTTATTTGAACTCTGGAGGCTTAAATGTCTCTATATATTAGTATCAGTGTAGATTTATTTGAACTCTGGAGGCTTAAATGTCTCTAGGTGCAAACATTTAATTAACTTTTACACTATAAAAAAAGATTTAGATCTTTTATATATATATATATAATTTTTCATAATTTAATTTATAAAAAATACACATTTCCTTTAAACTAAACACCACACTATTAAAATGTTTTCCAAAAGAAATTGTTTTACTTCTAATTTGTTTGATGAAAGATTTTACTTCAGAAATATTTTATTTACAGCATACATTTAAATATTACTTTTGTTATCAATATATTTATTAAATGCCAGGTAAACTTGATGTTGAGCAATGAAGTAATTACATATCTTCATTATAGAAAACACCTATCAACCAGGGTATATATATATATATATATATATATATATATATATATATATAATATTTTATTTATGGCCAACATTGAAATATTTTTACAAGTGCCTTCAACTCTATGCTAAGCATCAAAGGAAATACTTTAAAAAATAGTATATCACTTCAGACATAAAGACTATATGTTGGAGCATTTAACTTCAAGAAATAGTATAAATGATTCTTTAAAATAGCAAGGAGGGAGAACCCACAAAAATTCTATGAGATAAAAAGATTTTGCAATATACCCATACATAAATTATAACCAGAGTTGATCTCAAAATAATACCAAGGTTATACTTAAGTAAACCCTAATCCATCTACCCAAACTTGTGGATTCAAACAATAATAACGACCCAATGCTTCAAACTGATATGTGCTTCACAAAAACTATCGACTCAATATCCGAGCGGAGGTGGGCGTTCCGAGTTAACTGAATATATATATATATATATATATGTTCCAACGTAAAGAAAGTTAAACAAAATTTCCAAAGAATATGGGTTATATCACACTTGGTTATTTAGATATTCAATCAATCCACTGCACAGTTAACCGCCTACATCTATAACAAAAATACCTTCATGGAATCGTGGTAGGGTTAGTGCCCATCAAAGGGTTTATCACTCGTAAACATTGTTCAAAAGGTATAAGTGTCCCCTATACAGATTTGATTAGAAATATTGTCATTTCCTTTGTTCTTGAAGAACAACTAGAGACCTTGGTTTAGAAATGAAATTCTTACGAAAACCCTCAAGACCATAGAGCAAAACGAGAAGCTTTGGCTTCTCCAACCTTCCACAACAAGGAAAAGAAAATGAGATGAAGCATTCTCGTCGTATTGAAGGTATGAGGTATTGATAACTTAGGGTACTACTAGTAAAATTTAAGTAACTGTATGTACAATAAGTGTACATTTAATGAATGCAAATTCTTTGTTTGAGAAGATATGTGTATTGTATGTCTTTCTGGAAATTAAGTGAAGATCTGTGTATCAAGATAACTATGTAATTGAGGTGTAAGGATTGTTACATGGCTAATAGAAAAGATCTTGATGATCATTGATCATCCTCAGGAGAAGAGATCCATATAAGTATCATGGTGAAGCTTAGGAGGAACGACGCTTCAAGATTCACACTGAGGATAGAGTGGAATGAAGTTCAGGAGGAAAAGATTATTGGGGTTCAGTAGAAGAACATTGCGCAATGTATAACCCTCACAAAGGAGAGAGCTACAGGAGCCATCGATCTAAATAAGGAATAGATTATGACCGTCGAAGGATGAAGTCAATAGAAAGAACAGTAGTCGTGCGATCACTCCACCAGTGAACAGTAGTTGTTAGATCACACTCGTCCAAGGAAGAGGAAAGAATGAATGTTGGTCATTCATCATCTAGCTAGGGTCATTGTAGACTGTCAGTTCGTGAGAAAGGAGTAAACCGATAATCAATGAGAAGCAGTCGTCGGATCCAAGAAATGTAGAGGAGGAGCGTCGGGTCAATGATTGATTAAGTCATGACCATTGGATCATGATGAAGACACATCAACGGACGAGATCCATTGTGGAAATCCAAGGGCAAGTTAACGAGGGGGATACTTCACATCCCGCAATCAATCGGGATCGTAGATCTCCATCGGGAGGAATATCAAAGGATCAGATCAAATTCCATTACTAGCGTGCATCTTCCATTGCAGAGATCGAGACAAAAATTAAAGCGCGAGCAAGTTGAAGCTCTGCAATCATTCCTAACCATCGATCTCCATGCCAGTTTAAATGGGACCATCGATCTTATGAGATGAGAGGACAATTCCTAAAGATTGGAATGAGGTCATATCCCTCGATCACATGGCTAGTTCAACTATATCGTCAATTAGCAGACAAGGAATCAGAGCCGAGTCACAACTCTCAAGCATACGAGGGGAACCGGGTTTAACACCTTTGTATTAGAATTGTGGTCATATGGATTCGATCTTGTTAGTGATCAAATCAAATAAAAAGAAGACGATCCTTGGCACCCTTATTACGGGGTTTAAATTGAATTTATAACATTATACTGCAATCAAGGGTTTTAGGATGGGAGATCCTGCATCAAGTGGTATCAAAGCAGGAGTTAGAATTCCAGTGTTTTATTGTAGAGGATTATGAGAGCCAATATGCTCGTCAAATATTTCTTTTAGAGAAAGAGTTCAAAAAAAGCGTGCTTGCTAATAAATTGTTTCAGAAATGGATCAAAGGGAGAATGTTGAAGATGAGATATTGGCACATAGCTTATGAATATTGATATGGGGTTTATGGTCATAAAGAATTTGTGTTTTCTAGGTAGCAGTCAGAGAAAAAGGAGGATGATAGTAGCCATGAAAACAAGTGAAGTCGTGACAAAGGAAGGAGGAAGGAAATCATGGAAAATATCTCACGGGTAAAATTTGATAAGTTAAATTGGTCTAAAGTGTAATCTTAATGCAGGTCATAGCAGCATGGTACGTCATGTAAGTTGTAGGAGGATGAATACTGAAGTAGAGTAAAGCATGTGCCAAAAGTCAACAAAGTATATTTCTGAGAGAGAGAACAACATAAGTTCTCATAGGAGAGGAAAGTGAGCAATTGAAGATGCAACAACAGACAACTTAGGTAGTTGAAGACTAGGAGTGATCAAAAAAGGGGTTCTATTCCAAAGAACCAAGAGAATGCCAACAGAATGACTTGGCATTGGTAACAAGAGGAGACTTGTTACAAAGAGATGAAGGACACTTGTTGCATCTCACAAATGGGCAAGGATGGTCCATAGAAGAAGGAGAGGAATATGACTACTAATAGTCATGAGGGAAGCCACAGTAAGGATAGAAAGGAAAATGGTATCCAAGGGATGGGTCAAAAGGAGGATGGTTCAAAAGGAGTTTGAAAAGGAATTTGTTGAGGTAAAGGAAAATTTAAATGTTATGATTATGTTGCTAGAGGGATAAGAAGAGGACCAAAGGAAAGGTTGGACTATAATAAGGAAGGAGGTGAGATGGCATTCACTGCAGGTGAAGCTAAGACAAAGGATGGTTGAAAGATTGAGAAGAAAACTCAGATCAGTTGAGTTTAAAATGAAGGTTGTCTATTGTGAACCTGAGGAAGGAGATGTCCTTAGAGAAGGATATGAAGAGCATGGCAGGCTTGCAGAAAGTCTCATGGACTCTTAGAGGAGTTCATATCAGCATGATGATGATGTGCTGACAGAGGATTTGGATGAGGATGTAATCCCTCATAAATTTTATGATAATCCATTCTTTGTGGTTGGAGGAGAAGAAATTGGACATCTATATGAGATTGTCATGCAGTTTGGAGAAGGTGGACATATTCTTTTTGAAAGGATGACAATAACATAGGACATGGATGTTATTGAGGAAATAAATGAATATGAGGAAGTTCACTGGTGTGAACCCGATCAAAGATTGATGCTCAAGGATGGTACTAGTAATTCCATTTATTGGATGAAGAACTGTAAGAAATTGCAAGAAACTTTGTTTGTAGATGGTCAAGAACTAAAGGATTATGTGATTGTAGCATTGTCTCAAGTAGACAGAGACAATAAAACTTCAGCAGTAAACTTATAAGATATGTTTGAGAATATCTGTGTATTGTATGTCTATGTGGAAATTAACTGAATCTTTGTGTATCAAGATAACTATGTAATTGTAGGTGTAAGGATTTTTATAGGGACAATAGAAAATATATTGATGATAATTGATCATCCTCAGGAGAAGAGATCCATATAAGTATCATGGTGAATCTCATGAGGAATGATGCTTCAATATTCTCACTAAGGGTAGAGTGGAATGAAACTCAGGAGGAACAACTTATCGGGGTTCATCAAAAGAACATTGTGTAATGTATAACCCTCAGGAAGGTGAGAGATACAGGAGCCATCGATCTAAAGAAGGAATAGATTGTGATTGTCGAAGGATGAAGTCAGTAGAAGAAAAGTAGCCATGCGATCACTCCACCAGTGAACAATAGCCGTAGATCACAATTGTCTAAGGAAGAGGAAAGAATGAACATTGGTCATTCATCATGCAGATAGGATCATTGTAGACCGCTAGATCATGAGAAATGAGTAAACCGATAATCAATGAGCAGTAGTCGTCAGATCCAAGAGTTGTAGAGGAGGAGCGTTGGGTCAACGACTGATTAAGTCGTGACTGTTGGATCATGATGAAGACACATCAACGAACGAGATCCATTGCAGAACTCCAAGGGAAAGGTAACGAGGGGGATACTTCACATCCCAAAATCAATTGGGATCATAGATATCCATCGAGAGGAATATCAAAGACTCACATCAAATTCCATTACTAGCATGCATCTTCCATTGCAAAGATCGGGAGGAAAATTAAAGCGCGAACAAGTTGAAGCTTGACAATCATTCTCGGCCATCGATCTCCATACTAGTTTAAATGGGACCATCAATCTTACGAGATGAGAGGATAATTCCTGAAGATTAGAATGAGGTCATAGCCCTTGATCACATGGATTGTTGAACTATATCGTTGATTAGAAGACAAGGAAGCAGAGTCGAGTCACAACTCTCGGACATACGAGGGGAACCGAGTTTAACACCTTTGTATTAGAATTGTGGTCATATGGATTCGATCCTACTATAATCAGAGAAGGAGAAGATGATCCTTGGAACCCCTATTACGGGGTTTAAATTGCAGTTATAGCATTATACTATAATCAAGGGTTTTAGGATTGGAGGTCCTGCATCAACTGGTATCAAAGAAGGAGTTATAATTTCTTGTGTTTTATTACAGAGGATTCTCAGAGCCAATATGCTCGTCAAATTTTTCTTTTAGAGAAAGAGTTCAAAAAAGACATGCTTGCTAATAAATTGTTTCAGAAATGAATCAAAGGGAGAATGTTGAAGATGATATCTTGACACAGATCTTATGAAGATTGATATGGGGTTTATGGTCATAAAGAATTTGTGTTTTCTAGGTAGCAGTCAGAGAAAAATGAGGATGCTAGTAGCCATGACAACAAGTGAAGATGTGACAAAGTAAGGAGGAAGGAGATCATGGAAAATATCTCACGGGTAAAATTTGATAAGTTAAATTGGTCTAAAGTGTATTCTTAATGCAGGTCATAACAACATGGTAAATCATGGAAGTTGTAGGAGGATGAATACTGAAGCAGAGTAAAGCATGTGACAGAAGTAAACAAAGTAGATTTCTGTAGTGTCACTTTTCACTACCGAGGCTTTCAAAACTCTCGAACAACCAATTTGTACATGGACTTTTACATAAAACATACAGAATTGTATAATCACATGCGCAACAACAAAGAGATACATTTTAATTCTCAGAATAAACATATAGTTACTGCTATAATTAGACAATCCATAGCTTTCATTAGTAATTCATTTACATAGCGGAAAACATGATAACAAATCCAATACAGTCATGATAAAATGTGGTAAAAATATAATTAAACACTTATCTTGTGACAGTGGAGAAATCCACCAACCAAATGCAAGCCTTCCACGAACCTCCCAGCCGTAGACTGCACTTCTCCTCAACTCAACAGTGGGTCACCCCCGAGATGGGACTGAGCTCCACCCCAGGGAAAAGAATCCAGACTCAGGCTGAGGTTACAGGGAATTCAGTCACACACAACCACCAGGAAGAATGCTCTCCCAAAAATCTCCCATGCTCACTGCCCACAGACCCTCATTCCCCAC
>SNQJ01S0009097.1:106187-118363 GCA_010110895.2 Picea sitchensis | reverse complement strand
GCACTCCTTGCAGACAATTCAACTGCACTCCTTGCAGGAACTCTTACTCAGCTAGAGAAACAATTGAAACTCATTCCTCTTACTCTCTCTCTCTCTCTCAAATTTCAAACACTCAACAAGAAATCATTCGTACATAACACAAAAGCAATTGTATGACAGAAAAAGTAAAACCATGAGCATAACATTCAATATACATACACAGAGAACAAACCCGGTACCATGAATTTGAGTCAAATATTTCTCTATTAATTCAAATCTCTGTACATGGGTGTCTCCACACAGCTCTCTTCTCTCTTTCTTTCTATTCTCTTCACTCTTTCTCTCTCTCTGTCTTTCTCTCTAATGTTACAATACACAATGAGGGTGTCTATATTCCGTTTTCCCTCTCTCATTCTAAACTGTCTAATCTATGCATTAAAGCTACCTACTAACATAAATGCCTTCTTAGTCCTTCAGATGAGAGCGGGTCACTCAAGGTCTGATTACAATCTATTATTACGCCTCTCCTTAACTATCACATTTAATTTTGGCACATCCAACCTTCAAAAGTTTTAAATAATTTATCATGTGCTCAAAATGTGTTGTGGTTGCCCCACGCTCGCTTGACGTTGGCGATGCTCCTACATCATACTCCCTCACTTGAAAATTTTCATGGGCTCCTGTCCATGAGCTCTCGCACGGTTTGTCCATGCTTCTGAATCTCTGCTTCATTCTCCCAGCTGGCATCTTCAACTAGATGTCCTTTCCACTTGACCAAGTATTCAAAGTACTCCCTTCGTCTGGTCTTCTTGCCAACCCTTTTGTCCAGTATGCACTCCATCTGCGTCTTTTCTGCAACTGGCATCTTCTTTTTCCACTAAACCTTTGACTGTTCATCATTTTTTCCTGCTTCCTCAACTTTGTATGGGTACAAATCCAAGACATTGAATATCGAAGAAATTCCGATCCCATTGGGTAATTCAATCTCATAAGCATTTGCCCCAAATTTCTTCAAGATCTTACATGGTCTGATCTTCTTCATCTTCAGTTTATTATATGTTCCCTTCGAGAACCTTTCCTTTCTTAGATGTGCCAGAATCAAATCACCAACCTTAAACTGAAGTTCTCTCTTATGTTGATCTTCTCTTCGCTTATACTCCTGGCTTGAATTTTGTAAACGCTCCTTCACCTGGCTGTGAACTTCCTTCATCGCCTCTGCAAAATCTTTTGCACTAGCACTCCTAGTCACATTCTGTTCTGAATCTCTCAATTTAAAAATTCCCCTCGGCTGTATGCCATGGACAATCTGAAATAGCCTCTGCCCTGTACTTCTTTTGATTGAATCATTATACGCAAACTCCGTCTATGGTAATATGTTTTCCCACTAGCTATGGTGTTCTGTCACCAGGCTTCTTAGCAAGTCTCCCAAACTTTTGTTTATGAATTCTGTCTGTCCATCCGTTTGAGGATGATAAGCTGAACTGAATGATAAATTTGTTCCCATCTTCTTCCATAAGGTTCTCCAGAAGTGTCCCACGAACTTAGTGTCTCGATCTGAAACTATGCTCCTTGGTAAGCCATGAAGTCGAATGACTTCTTTGAAAAACAGATTCGCAATGTGAGTTGTGTCACTAGTTTTCTGACATGGAATGAAGTGTGACATCTTGGAAAATCTATCCACCACCACAAAGATTGAGTCAAATCCTCTTTGTGTTCTTGGCAAACCCAATATAAAATCCATGTTGATTGCATCCCACGACCTCATAGGTATGGGCAATGGTTGATAAAACCCTGCATTCTGCCTCTTTCCCTTTGAATGCTGACAAATTTTGCATCTGTCCACGAATCTCTTGACTTCTGCTCACATTCCCGGCCAAAAATATGACTCATTCAACTTTGCGAACCTCTTGTCATGACCAAAGTGTCCTGGTAATCCTCCACTATGTTTCTCTTTCAGGAAATTCTCCCTCATGGAGCATTTTGGAATACAAAGTTGATTGCCTTTAAACAATAATCCCTCCTGGATCATGTATTATGTCCATTGACTTCTGTCTCCGAGAATTTGATTCTCAGTTGCTTCATACACCTCTTTAAAATCTGGATCATCCTTGTACATGTCCCTGAGGTCATCAAAACCCAATGTTTTGACTCTGAACTCCTGTAACAACAAACATTTCCTGCTCAAAGCATCAACAACTTTGTTGGCAATTCAAGAAATATGTTTAATTACAAAAGTAAAGTTCTCCATGTATTCAACCCATTTTACATGTCTCTGATTCAACTTTTCCTGTTGAGTCACAAACTGCAGTGAATGATTATCACTGTATAAGACAAACTCTTTGGGAATCAAGTAATGCCTCCATTTCTTCAATGCATGGATGATAGCATAGATATCCTTGTCATATGTGAAGTACTTCACCTTTGCTTCATTCAGCTTCTCGCTGAAGTATGCTATCAGCCTATCCTCTTGACTCAGGACTGCCCCTATTGCAAATATACTTGCATCGTATTTCACCTGAAATGTCCTTTTGAAATCTGGTAACACCAGAATTGGTTGTTCCGTGATCTTCATCTTCAACAAACTAAAACTCTTCTCAGCCTCTTTTGTCCAGTGAAAAGACTTCTGTCTTTTCTTCACTATATCCATCATCGGTGCACTAATTCCACTTAATTCCTGATGAACTTTCGGTAGAAACTAGCTAATCCGTGAAATCTCCTTACCTCGAATATACTCTTTGGTGATGGCCAATTCTTGATTACTTCCACCTTATCTGGATCCATCTTCAACTCATATGCAGAAATAAAAAATCCCAAGTAAATGAGCTCTATCTTCATGAATGAGGATTTCCTCATGTTTATCAACAACTTCTCTTGCTGTAATCTCTTCATCACAGTAGCCAAGTGTTTCAGATGCTCTTCCTTGGTTTTACTAAAAATCAGTATGTCATCCAGATGCACAATGACAAATTTGCCGATGAATTCCTTCAGGACTTCATTCATCAACCTCATAAAGGTACTTGGCACATTTTTTAAGCCAAACGGCATAACAAGCCATTCATACAACCCTTCATTAGTCTTGAAGGCTTTTTTCCATTCATCGCCTTCCCTCATACAAATCTAGCGATATCCAATTTTCAAATCAACCTTCAAAAAATATTTTGCTCCACTTAAGAAATCGATCAAATCATCCATCCTTGGAAATGGAAATATATACCTTATGGTTCTCTTGTTAATTTCTCTTGAATCAGTACACATCCTCCAGCCTCCGTCTTTCTTTGGACTGAGTACTGTTGGAACAGCACATGGGCTCAAGCTTTCTCTAACCAACCCTTTGTCCAACAAATACTGGACTTGTCTTTTGACTTCTTCATTCTCCTGCGGCGTCAATATGCATGCTTCTTTGTTTGGTAAATTGGCTCTAGTTATGAGATCAATATGATGACTCACACTTCTGATTGGTGGCAACGAACGAGGTAGTTTTTCCACTACTATGTCAGCGAACTCTTCCAATAGTTCCTGAACCTCTTCTGTTAAATCGTCCATTCTTTTGCTGGTCAGAACAATTCTCAGTTTCTTGACTACAATGAATTGTGGTTCCTCCTTCTTCTTGACCTCGTTAAGGAGTTATTTCCCACTCATGAGAAGTACAGTGTTACTTACTTCTGGTTTCACCTCCTCATCCTTGATTGGAATCAACATATGAGTTCTCCCATTCTTTTCTAGGGTGTATGTGTTCATCCTCCCATCATGAATCACATTTCTATCATATTTCCATGGTCTACCCAGCAATAAATGACAAACATCCATACGAATAACATCATAGAGTATCTTATAATTATATTCTCCTATCTTAAATTCAACTAAACATTGTTTAGTGACATTTACCTGATGTCCCTTTTGTAGCCATGAAACTCTATATGGACTTGGATGTTCAATCGTCTCCAGCTCCAACTTTTCTACCATCTCTATTGAAACAAGATTGTTTGTGCTACCACTGTCCACAATGACCTTGCATACCCTATCCTTGGTTTTGCAAGCAGTGTAAAAAAGTCTGTTTCTCTGTATTGGACTCTCCACCTCCTTCTCTGGTGTCAAAAGAACTTTTGGCATCATCAACGATCTTCCGCCTTCAGCATCCTCTACCTCAACATTCCGCTTTTGTGCTTCGGTGATGTGAGTCTCTCCACTATCTTTATTTTTATCTATACATTCATAAGATTTGTGTCCATTCTTTCCACACGTGAAGCATTTTATTACTCCACCTTTTCCTCTTCCTCTACCTCTAGTACGAGGAAAAATATTATTATCAGCATAATATCCTCTTTGTTTGGTATGCTTCCCTCTGTGTTTAGCATATTGTCCTCACTGTGAGGTTCCACCTCTTTCAATTAAAGCCTGAGGTTTCTTCCAGTCCTCCTTGGGCTTCTGATTTTTATCTTGGATAACTGATTTGCCCCTGGCTTGACTTCTGCCTCAGCCTCTTTGACCCTATTTTCAGCTCATCTTCTCTTCAACCTTTAGAGCCATCTGATAAGCATCTTCCACCGTTCATATGGTTACCATGCTCATCTCATCCTGAATGTCATATCTCAGACCATTCAGGTATTTGGAAGCTTTTTCATCATCGCTCTCCCGATGACCTGCCCTGATGTTTAGCTTGTAGAATTCTTCAGTGTATTCTTTCACTGTCATCAGCTTCTGTCTCAAGTTTTGCATCCTCCTGAACAGAGTGATATGGTAATCTCTGGGGATGATTTTTTCCTTCATCTTCATGATCATTCTATCCCAACTCTTGATTTTCTGCTTGCCTTTGCAACGTCTTTCAGTTTCTAGTTCATCCCACCACAATGTTGCATGTCCTTTTAGTCTTGTGACAGCATGTCTGACCTTCTTGTCTTCCTCAACATCTTTGTAGTCGAAGTAAGTGTCCAGATCTCTAATCCAGTCTAGAAGCTCTTCATCATCCAGGTTTCTCTCATAAACTGGAATGTCCATTTTTTCCCGGGCACCCATTCTTGAAATATCCCTAATCAAACGTTCGTTTGCGGCATCTTCGACTGCAACTTCTTCTTCTTCATGTTCAACTTCCACTTCGCTTTCAGAATCACTAAGATCCCCAATACCGACTGTGTGTCTCTGTGCTGTCTCCATGTCCTTAAGTCTGGCACGTAAATCCCACATTTCCCTTGCCATGGTTGGGTCAGGCATCTGCCTACCTCTCCTTCTTGGCATTTCCCTTTCCTCTAGCGGATCGGGTGTTTGCATGTCCCTTCTTCTTGGCGTCATGGTGAATTTTTCTTTTCTCTGCTACAGAAGGCAAAGAAACCTTTTTGGGCTCTGATACCACACCTGATGCAAGTTGTCTCCCTCTGCCTTGGCAAAGGCCTCTGCGCTGACCTCCCGGTCTTAAGGATCATTCAAATTTTATCCTCTAGTCGGAGTGGCTCCTTCGATTCTCCCCTGGAATCTCTATTAAAATTGACCCACACGTCTTTTCTGTTCTTCGCAGCCTCTAGGCCCGATCGTTGTTCCCTTCATGACATAAAAATGGAATTTCGGGCTTCAAGGTTTCGAAATCCCGATGTCACAACTTTGTCTTTCCAATTTCCCGATCTCCGCTATCCTAATATGATTTAACTTCAGTTATCCCTCCGGGCTAGACTCGTGGTCCACCCGACCTTGCCTTATATGACTGCAGTCCTACCTCTTTTCGAGATTTCATGCTTTCAGAGGTCAAGAGGTATTTGACCCCTTATCCTTAGGATCCCCGATCCTCCGAATTCCGATATGATGTCAACTAGGAACCCCTTTTCGCCGTAAACAGTATCAACAACCATGATCATCTACTAAACCAACGGCTCTGGATCTCCCTCGGGACTTCGGGGTTTCAAATTTTGAAATGCATCTATCCTCAATTCTTCCGATCTCTCGAATTCTGATTTCCCGGTATGAAGACAGCTGGCCCCCTTTCCGATGGAGCTTTCCAACTTAGCGGGATTTCAGATTTCACAATTCTGAAATGTGGATGTTTCCTGTCTTCAGGATCCACGAAATGCCGAACCCTGACTTCTCAAATTTTTGGCACACATCCCAAATGGATGGACGGTTCAGATCAAACCTCGGACTTCACCAAATGGAAAGTCAAACCGCTCACTTATGTGAGTCCCGGTGCCCAAATCTCCGATTTGGATGACCACGCGACACACGTCCTTCCTTGGATCCATGACTATGATCCTTTCACTGTTTTGGGACTCAAAATGTCTCATACTCTTGGTCTCTAGACTTCCGATATGCTGATGACTCTCGATACCTACCACGTGTCCCAACAGATGGATGGTTCTGATTTGTTTCAGGGTTTTCACTGTGGATTTACCCGATCTCTTGTCCACAGGACTTCCGATATTCTGAACTCTGACACCTCAATATCCCGATACCTTTTGGAACCTTCACTCGGCTTGAGAGGGTTTAAACCCCATCCAACTCCTATCAGGTAGAATGACTGACGGGTATCTAAGTGAAGATCCAATGATTCACAATATTCTAAGCTTGCACCTTGGAAACCCAGTCGTAACCTCCTCGCTTCTTTGTCAGATCGGACGACTGATGGGATTTCGTTAATTCTCTACAGAGAATTTCAACCATCTCTTTCTTCCCTCTGACGATTTCTACGAAGTGAACCAAGGATTCTTCCCCAGACTTATCCACCTATGGCACAAACTTCCGATGCCTTCTAATCACTCAAATGCACCAACTTCTTGTACTTCCTTCAATAGTTTCAAAGGCTTTATCCTTCCTGAGATTTCTCACAACTTTGAGTCTTGGAGAAGACCCTTGCACGCACTCCTTGCGGAAACCTCCAAACACTTGAAGTGTTGAACACTCTTCAACCTTGCGCACACTTTGCAGTAGCGGTCTCTCAATACTTTGCTCAGGTTCAAAACTCTGAGATTTTCCTCAGCCTGCACACTCCTTGCACGGCTCCTGTGCCTGAATGCACCTATGTATGAATGACAACAAAATCTATCTAGCCTGAGCTTTCAGAGACAAACCTCTGAACCCTTTGTCAATGCACTCCTTGCAGACAATTCAACTGCACTCCTTGCAGGAACTCTTACTCAGCTAGAGAAACAATTGAAACTCATTCCTCTTACTCTCTCTCTCTCTTAGATTTCAAACACTCAACAAGAAATCATTCATACATAACACAAAAGCAATTGTATGACAGAAAAAGTAAAACCATGAGCATAACATTCAATATACATACACAGAGAACAAACCCGGTACCATGAATTTGAGTCACAACTTTCTCTATTAATTCCAATCTCTGTACATGGGTGTCTCCACATATCTCTCTTCTCTCTTTCTTTCTATGCTTTTCACTCTTTCTCTCTCTCTCTCTCTTTCTCTCTAATGTTACAATACACAATGAGGGTGTCTATATTCCGTTTTCCCTCTCTCATTCTAAACTGTCTAATCTATGCATTAAAGCTACCTACTAAGATAAATGCCTTCTTAGTCCTTCAGACGAGAGCGGGTCACTCAAGGTATGATTACAATCTATTAGTATGCCTCTCCTTAACTATCACATTTAAGTTTGGCACATCCAACCTTCAAAAGTTTTAAACAATTTATCATGTGCTCAAAATGTGTTGCGGTTTCCTCACGCTCGCTTGACGTTGGCAATGCTCCTGCATCAGCTGATCTCGCTGGAGTCCTGGTATGACCCCCACTAATAAGCTCCTCCTCTGCTATGAGGGCCTTTTGGATGGCATCATGCAAGGTTTGAGGCATCAAAATCCTAACCTTTGCATGCAGGCTTCTGTTAAGGTCGGACAAGAACCGATTGACCTTAAGTTTCTCTGTGTTGAGGTGCAGAGCATACCGGAGAAGCCCCATAAATCGTGCCTCGTACTCGGGCATCGTATGACCTCCTTTTTGTAAGGCGTTGAAATCATTAAGCTGATGCTCAATGAATTCCTCAGAAAGGTACCTCTCTCAAAACCATTCCTCGAACAGTTCCCATGACACGTCTTCGACGGCCATGTTCAACTGCGGCAGGAGCGTCTTCCACCATAGAAGAGCGCTCCCCTTCAGTTGAAAGACCGCCATGCGGACCTTCATGTTGGATGTATAATCGTTAAGTGTGAAGCACATCGCCATGTTCTCCAACCATGCCTCGGCAGCTGCGCCATCCGGGGCACCAAATAACTCAGGAAATTTGACCTTCTTGAGTTCACGGTGAATGCTACCAGTAACGGCCGGTGGCGCGATGGAACCTTAGTGGGCATCGATGCCCTAGCCTCATCTCTGTCCAAAGGGCTGATCAGCACCTCAGACATGTGCTGAAAGGATCTCATCATCCCAAATACATCGCTAACTAATATCTACTCCTGTCCGAGTACCTGCTCGTCTCCCTGGGGTTTAGACCCCTCAGCTATGGATGCTGCGGGAGGCATCGTGCCCCCTCCCCTAGCACCCCGTCGTATGCCTCCATGGCGTCCTCTAACCATGATTACCTACACACACAATCAACTCAATTAGCAACAATATAATCAAATCATGTCAATGAAAGCCGTAGTGATCCCAAGTCGCGGGTCGAACCCGCTCTGGTACCATATGTAACGATCCTCCTCGTTATGACGACAAACCTCTTATAACAAGTGCACATTTTTTTATTTTATTTTTTTTAAAGTGTGTGTGTGCGTGTACAAGGGAACAAACACATTCGACTCTGTGTCGCCACCCGACAACGAACAAGATGCAAACCACGAAGAACCCAACAAGACAACATAAGACGCACAACAAGTAACTGCATGCATTTAATGACGCTCAATCGAAAATAAGTAAGACTGACTACCCACCCATCCTACCTTGCAATGGTTAGGACCTCCAAGACACATAAGCAATGCTCAAGCCCAGGTTCCCATCAATTATAACCATTTAAGGTCTCAGGGCTTGCGACTATTCTGAGGAACATGGAGGTGTCTACATGCCGCCTAACACAAGCAGACCAAACTCAAGGACTAAGTCAATAACATCAACGAAGATCAATGCACGATAACGATCCATGAATCAATCACACATCACATGAATTCTAAGGTGCAAGAGTAACCTAATGGTTTTTAAGGTGTTAAGAGAACAAATACATAATCAACCATGTTTTTTATTTATTCATGATGCAAAACACTTCCAATTAATTCTAAGTGCGAGAGAAATTAAGAGTTACTCCACCATGACTCCAACAAATCTCCACTCCAACTTAATCATGATACATAACAGTGGGGCAGTTAATTTTTTAACCAAATCTCAGTCGGCTAGCTTTTAATCTTTAATTGAAACATTGCTAACTTAATGTAACTTGTTATTGTTAAACACAACTAAAATAAGTAGATTGCTAAAATGAGACTTTAGCTAAATAAAGGAGAAGGTTCTTATCTACTAGCCATTGACTTTATTTGAAAACATTGATAAACTTAAGGTAACTTGTTATTATTAAATGAAATCTAAGATAAGAAGATTTGCCAACTTACTGATCCCCATTAGTCATCTAATTCTAAAATTCACCCAAAAGTCATTTTTCATGATACATTAGTAAAATCTCAAAGTAGAAGGCTACTATTTGAATAATTAATAAAGCAATAACAAGACCTTTTAAAGTAGGGACAATATCAAGGCATTTAATTAACGTTGCTTTTAGCCTCAACTAACTTGGCATTATCATGATATAAATAACCCGAAATAATTAAGGGACAATGAAATTACAAAACCTGACCATAAATAACCATATCTTTACTTTTTAAAATGCAATAGCATTGCAAATAAACTATTAGTAACTTTACACTTTATTTGTGATCATCAACTATGAAATTTGTAAAACCTGACCATAAATAACCCTATCTGTAATTTTTATAATATAATAGCATTGCAATTCAAACTAAAAATGCCTTTACCCTTCCATGTTACATTAACCAAATATAGTCATTACATATTTCATAAACAAAAGGTTCAATGAAAATACCCTTACGCATTTATAATAACAAAGTTACATTCATAAACATTTGGACCTTAATAACATGGTTTAGGTTATTAATAACAGAAAAAGCCTACAGTGGTGAGTGCATGTCAGATCAAGAGAGACTGGTGCGCGTAAGCCGGAAATCGTGCCTCACTGAGTAAAAAGGGTAAACAACAGACAACTAGGAGGCAATCTTTAACGGGCAACTCGAGGTCATGCATAAAAAAAAAGTTGAGAAACGCAACACCAATCCAGAGAAATAAAAACCAAAATCGCAGAGTTTGAGTGGTCGAAAAACATGGGTATCCTCCGGCAAATTATGACACAAAAATTGCAGAGAAAGGTGAGGAAAACCGGGGGCATCCTCCAGCGAATTAGAGCCCCAAAATTGCAGAGAACAGTGAGGAAAACCGGGGGTATCCTCCAGCAAATCGCAGAGGTTTAAAACCATAAAAATGTAGAGAAATTAAACAATAAAAATGCAGAGAATTTGTGGTTGAAACGCATGGGTAACCTCCCCAATCGCAGAGAATAGAAACAACAACAAATTTGCAGAGTTGGTGTGCGCGAATCCTCATGGGTATTCTCCCCATTGTTGAGAATATAACAACAACAAATTTGTAGAGTTTATGTGTTCATATCCGCAGGGGAGAAGGTCATCCAAGAACCCATTCATGAGGTACAATAACCCAGCAGTGAGCCCAGGTATATAAAATCGCCCCCAGGATTCGCCCAGTGAAGAGTTTGTCCAAGGATTTAATCACAAGTACATGGATTCACTCAGAAAAAGGGAACTCAACTCTACACGAAGGTTAAAGGTCGACTCCTGGAATATAGAATGTAAAATCTCAGAGATGTAAAAATCACAGAAAAGTAAAATTGCTACCTCAGAAATCGTAGAGGTACTAAAGTGGGGTGGAGGTAGAAAAATTTATAAAACGCACAATATCAGAACTATAAGATCGCCTTGCACAAGAGGTGAAATAATACAGAGTAGCGTTGCCCAAGAAAGCTAAGAAATCATAGAGGACACTAAGTGGAGTGCAAGGCCAGGTTCTCAAATGTTATACAGAAACATGGTTATTGCCACTATTTTATCAAGAAACCCTTCAATAACTTATCAGTGGTATTTCATACAAAAGAGACATATGTAATATAAACTTGTACATGATTTGCATCAATATTACCCTGTCGCATGAGAGTTTTAAATAAAAATAGTAGTTACAACAGTTACAACTATAATCGCTGAGTAAATAATTAAAATCATCCATTCAATCCATTTGCATCCGCTAAAGCATAAATCACAACGCATTCTATTCTACTAAAACAAAAATCATACAATTTCCTTGTCTCCCGCTTCGAATGACATACCGCGCTCTGTGCCGCTCCTGGTGGCTGACTGTCAAGACCTCACCGGTACCTCCCAGCCAATGCTAGGGGTACTTTGCTTCCTCCTTAGCCCCCCGAGCTGCAAAGGGGCCACACACTATCCATATGGTACATCTAGCTCCCAGCTCGCCTCGCAAGGCCGAGCTACCACTCCTATCCGAGCTGGGAAATCCCAACTCCCCACAAGTAATCAGTCAAGTCGCAAATCCAGCAGTGTAACGTTACACTAACAGTCGATCCCCTTCTTCCTCATCTTCCCTTTCTTTTATATAGTTTTTAGAACTTCCGTCTTTCCCTAAATCACATTTAAATTAAGTTTTAATAAAAATCTTCTAAATATTCTCCTTTTCACAAGTGTCATCCATCCCCCTCCTTCCTCCAATAATTATTTTCTTTAAATTAAAAATTGTCTAAATTCCCTCACCCACCTAGAGTTGCTCCTAAATTTACTCCTAGGTGTTCTTAGATTCCCTTACAGGTTTAAATACAATCCCTAAAATGAAGTTTCTAATTTAGTTCAAATTAGAAGGTTCTTAATTGCAGATTCTTTACTATGTTGACCTCGCTTTTTACCATAAGTTCCCCTCTTTCCCTTATTATGTTTCCCCCATTCCTTAGTTTCCTAATTTTTATTATTCCCTTCTTTCCCCTTTTTATTAGATCCAAAATGGCAGTTGCGCTATTTAATCTTTTCCTTTTATTATTAATTTAATATCTTTTTATACTTTCACAAGTTAAAAATTAAATTCTTCTTTACCCCCCCCGCCCTTTTTTTCACATATTTTATTTAAGT
>SNQJ01S0009097.1:26848-105365 GCA_010110895.2 Picea sitchensis | reverse complement strand
CACACTCAATAAAACTGAGTCAATAACACTTGTCTATGTCAATGCAGTAAATATCATGTCATTTATCATAACGCATCATAATCAAGGACAAATGTTTTAATATCATAATAGTCCGGATCACTTGCGAGCAAGTGTCCTCAAACAATAAGTTTTCTCAGTGTGCCAGAGAGGGATGTTACATAGGTCTAAGTAGAACTTGTGGTCAAAGAAATAATAATAAATAAACATGTAACAAGAAGAGGATGTAAGAAATTCAAATTATGTCAAAATTTTAATGGAGGATTAAAATTTTAAAAAGGGAAATGGTTGTTCTTATCTATTTTTACTAATTTCATTTTAGTTAAAAATAAAAGAGGGTAAATGGTTGTTTTATCTAGACTTGCTAAATTAATTTTTAATTAAAGAAGAAAAAGGGTAAATGGTTGTTTTATCTACACTTGCTAAATTAATTTTTAGTTAAAAAGGAAAAAGAGGGAAATTTAAAAGAAATAGGAAACTTAAAGAAAAGGGGAAACATAAAGAAAAATATGAATGTCTAACTTAGTAAGGAATCCCTCCTTTGGAACTTGCTAATTATGAACTCAACTAGGAATTAAGTAAGGCGTAAGTCATTTAAGATTTGTAATGGAATACTCGGACACCAATGAGCGTTTTTAGGAATGCTTTTAGGTGGGTGAGAGAAATAGGAATAATTAAATAATTAATAAAATTAATTTTCTGGTGCAACTAGGTGATAAGTGACATGTGTACGGTAGATGTTTTTTCTGATTAAATTAATGAAAAAGGAATTTAATGGAAATTTGGAAAACTAATCACTTAAAAACTCTATAAAAAGGATGGAGGATGAGGAGTATGGATCTCATCTTTTTGCATAACGTTACGCTGCTGAATTTTTACCTTGACTGAACTTTCTCTTGTGGGAGTTGGGATACCCAGCTCGGGTAATGAGTGGTAGATCAACCTTGTGATGCGATATGGGTGCTAGTAGTTCTCTGGTATTGTGTGCATGGCCCCTTTGCGGCTTGAGGGGATCAGAGGGAAGAGGATTACCCCTAGCATTGGCTGGGAGGTACCAGCGAGGTCACATCGGTTGGAAAGAGGGAGATGGATGGAGCACGTGCAGGAAAACAACTTTGGAGCATTCATGTTTGGCTAAGGTATGTTGTTGAATTTGTTACTTGCAATGAATTTAATTTACACATGTTATGTATCAGTGTTGGGTTGAAAATTTCATTTCGATGAGATTTCTTGCACCTACTTTTACTATGGTAATTGTAATCCCCTTGCTCACTGTATTCTAAATTGTTTTCCTATGGCGAAACCAACCTCTTGTTGCAATGACTTATTTGTGTTTGTTTTATTGATTCTTACGAATAAATTTGGGTCTTATATTTTGTCCCTTATCCCTTTAGTCATTAGTCTGTGCGTGAGCAGTTGGCCAGGAGCCGAATCGACGGTCTCCACTTCGGTGTTTAAAGACTTATAGATTCAAATGCCCTTCTTTCCTATGCATGGATGATGAGTGAAGGATAAATTTTTCTCCCTGTCATCTATCCCTTACTTATATTTGTGTTTTTCTCTTATGATTTATCCCTGATCCTTGAGCCTTCTTGTGATTGAGTATCTCTGTGTTTTTTTGGTTTCATATCTGTGATTTCCTGGCATATTATCTCTGCATTTTCTTGAATGATAAATCCCTGCGTTGAATGATATGTCTCTGCATTTATTTTGGATGGTTATCTCCATGTTTTCAAATGGTTCATCTTTGAAAGTTTATCACTATTCTTTTTCTTCTAATTGATTATCTATGGGATTAGAATGATTAATCTCTCAAGGATTAATCCACGAATTCCTTGTATCCTGGAAAAAAGGGGAAAAACATTTTTATTGCCAATTCTACAACGAATTTCTACACAACTTTTACTACATGAATTACCCAGTGCTTGATTGGGAAAACCTTTGTGTATTGTTTATTTATTTCTCTCTGCAAACAAATTATTAATATCTACGTTTTTGGTTATTTATTTCTCCCGAAGAATTTCTCTAATAATCTCAGCGTTTTTGATGATCACCTCTGCATTTTTACTGTGTAAATGGTGGCGTTTTTACTGTGTAAATGGTGGCATTTTTACTGTGTAATGGTAGCGTTTATTTTACTTATGTAATGGTTGAGAATTATTACTTTTATTAGACTGCGATTTTTCCATTTTTAGACTGCAAATTTAATATATTTAGATAACAATACCATTCATTTAATTGGACAACTATGTCATGTGTAAATATATAGTTTTTTTTATGTGTCTACATATTGAGATGTGTTAATGGATAGTGATTTGGTTATGCATTGACAGATAGCATTTTGGATAGCGCTATTTTTGTTAGACTATTACACTATGTGTTTTGGATAACATTTTTATACTCTGAGTTTGGATATCGATTTATACTTTTAATTAGACAACGATATCACACTTTTAATGGATATCCTTATCGTATGATTGGTATACAACATCTTTATGTATGGAATGTGCAGCATTAACATGTGCTCAATTGACAATGATATATATTTCACAACGTTATCATCTCACACAACGATATCACATTTCACTCAACAATATCATATTTTCGTTCAACAATATCATTAGTAGCCTTAATTAGTATTAGGAAACGATATTGTCAATGGATAACAATATATCATTCAGACAATGAATTACATAATGTGTGGTAGAGATTTGTTATTATTATTGACAACAATTTAACATATATACTTATGACAACGATTATAAATAACATTATGTTTTGTGTTACAACATTATGTTGTATGGCAGCGATTCAATTTGTGTAATAAATAGAATTATGTTGTGTAATGAATAAGCATTATGTTATATGACAACGATTCTATTATGTAATAAATGGATTATGTTTGTGTAATACATAGCCTTATGTTTTACGACAGTGAAACACAGTCATATGACGTTTAATTATTGTTGACAACGATTTGTAATAGATACAATCACCTGTATTATTGGATAGCGATTTTCTAAAATATATTGTTAACTCTGTGTTATTTCTTTAAATAGGATCAATTCCTTTTTAGGGGACAACAACATCATAGGCTGCGATTCCTTTTAAAATACAATGAACTATTGTGTAAAAGACAACAAATTTTTGATAATTGATATTGTTTAAGGACAATGATATAATTGATACCTAAATCACAACAATTACTCCCAAATCACAACATTCACATTTTATTCACAGCATTTACCCCAATCAAAGTGATTTATTTGATTGATAAATCACAACAATTACAAATGTATTCAATATATTTCTTATGTGAATAATCTTTTTGTTTCAGTTGCATTGAAACAATTATATTCGATTTATAGTTTCAGTTTCCTTGGCATTATAATTGGTTATTGATGATTTAATTATGAGTAAGGTATTTACCCCTTCGATTGGATCAACAAATTCTTTTTCATTTAGATCACTCGGTTAAATATGTTTAATGAATTGATCTCCTATAATGGTTTTGACTTATGTTAATCTTAATTGTTGATTATAAGTACTAGGATTATCGCCTTATAGCAGCCTTAATATTTTCCCAACAAGGAACTAGTTGAGGACTTATTGATTTATTGAATGTATTTTTGTAAGGTTGTTACATTGTTGGATTTTATGTTGGGACGGAGGGTTGGAATTAGCTTGGTTGCGCATGGGTCCCTAGTGCGCCTATCACAATGTGGAAACATGATTTCTTGAGATTGTATCACTGCACGCATGGATCAAGAATCACACATGATAACCCAGCTTAGGATCGTGCACCACCCGATGTGGTTGAGACTGTTGATTTTAAGGTGGTACTTGTTTTTCAACTCTTGTGTTGTCTCTCGCTTTCTAGAAAGGTTATATTTACTAGTCGTTGAAGCCAATGTTTCAGGTTGTTGATTTTATCATTTAGCTTGTAGGTGTTATCTTGCATGTGTCAGGCGGGTAGCCGAATATATCTTCCTTTTGATTTTCACATGTTTCGCCCAACTACATGATGTTCTTGTGTGTTGATTATTCGTTGTATTTTTCCTGATATGTGTGCGTTGTTTTCTTCATCAAGTTATGTGGTTAACTGTTGTCGTCGTTTCCTTCCTGCCAAAAAAAAAAAAAACTTTCACTTGCTTGCATCGCTTGTAGTCATAACGACAGGGTTGTTACAGACTGGTAATTCTGTTAGAAACCAAGGAAACGTTTTTGGATGACACATATAATATTTACAACAATAAAATCACAACAACTCTCATATTTTCAAAATTTGCAACAATCTGGAAATGACAACTTTACCCCTCTTGACATTATTTTGGATTAACAATTTTATCCCTATTTATGCATCCCTAAACCAACTTCTTTGTGATTTTTAATGGATATTATATGGGTATATCTATTACTACCTTTTGAATGATCAGTCACAATTTCACCCTTAACCGGGCTCCAAGTTGTTAGTTATGACCCACACAAGTTTTGTTTGTTTTACATTTTTATTCATGTATTCTACATGTGTCTTCTTTCTCTTCCTACACATTTTTGCACACTCGGATTCCAAATATGGACCTTTATTTGTATTCTATGGTTTATAATATTTCCATATACTAATATTGTATCCAAGACAGCCTTATGAGCTAGGATTTATACCCTTTGGAACTAAATTGGTGCCAAACTTTTACCTTGATTGTCTTGGATATAACTTTCTGATACGAGCTCCATTTTGCGAATATATTAGTTCGTTGGAAAAAACTCTCCAATTTTTTTTTATTTAGATACAAATATTGTATGTGGTTTCTACGACATTTAAATATTGAAAATTAGAAATGCTAAAAACATTGTTTAGTGCCTCAAAACACCTCTACAAGTTCATGACCTTAAAAAACTTGAAACATTCATAAACAAATGATTGTTTTACTGTCATGATTTTTTTTTAAATCTAGGTCGTTGATCTCCAAATAAGGAAATATATTATCCATTGATCTGAATCTATCAGCCTTTAGCCATTTGCATTATCCTTTGGGAGTGGATAATATTTTCCTAAAACTGTCGACTTGACCATAGACCATTAGTCCATTCCTTTAGCAATTGATTCACAACACCACATTAAAATAGTCAACTTGACCATTGGACATGGGTCTACGATTATTTTCATCAGTGAACAAAACTCATCAATAATTCAGTTGACTCATAACCATCCACCCATCGACTGTTGCTCATTTCTCTTGGAAACCACTTGTAACACATTGCTAAACTAATTGACTCAATCGTTGGTCCATCATCCACTTTTGAGCTCATGTGGCAACTTCCAACATTGCATGACATGTGGATCTTGATGTACCATGAAATTTCATCCTAAGGTGTCAACTTGGATGATATGGCATGACACATGGATGCTAACGTGGTATGATACGTCGCCACCCTCTTTCCTTCATCAACCATCGATTGTTTCTCTTGTATGACCTAAACACCTAACCAATTCGACTGATGCCCATCGATCATCAAAAAATCCTATTTCTTGATCAAATTCTTCACTGAATCGATCGATGCCCAACCATCGACCCATTGGTCATTGATGCTTCGTATTACTCGATCAAACACTTCATTAAATCATTTGACACCCAACCATTGACCCATTGACAACTTCTCTTGATTGTCTCCAACACTTCACTGAATCACCCAATACATGACCATCGTCCCATTGGCCATCAACTATTTCTCTTGGTTGAGCCCAAATCCTCACCAATTTGTTGATCTGATCATTGGTCATTGGAAAATTCTATTGGTGAACTTCAACACTTAAATATGTTTTATCAAATACCAGGTCAATATGGGTAATGGATCTCCCAACCAAGATGATATTAATCTTCGATCAACTTTGACCTCCAATGAGTCAAATATGAATCCATACCATTAATTTAATCCATTTCCCAAACCCCTGAAAATGAATCATTTCCATTGATCTACTCATCCTTCTAAATTTCCAAAACCTTATATATGTTTAATAATTTATATCAAAAAATATAAGTTGTTCATCTCAAGATCAAACATGATCCTAAATTGTTAATTCATTGAACTCTTTCCAGTGCTACAATGGCCATTAAAACAAAAAATCCAACCTTCCAAGTCAAATTTAGCTCTGCAACTCTGTAGATCCACACCATTAAACCTATACAACAATTTTTATTCATTAAACTTGAATTTTTCCCACGAATTTAGTTATTTCTCTTAATATTTCACCGTTTCTCTCCAATTCATCATAGTCAAAACTATAATAGTGATTTTCTCAAAATTCACACTAGTTCTTGGCCCATACAAGCCCAATTGTTGAACCAAAATCTTTGATACCATCATGTAATTCACCCATCCTCCAAATTAGCAACATTGTGTGTAGAAACTCATTAAAATAATTAATATTTACTACTAATTAAATTCTTGTAGCTTACCAGCTACAAATCACATAGAAATTTGATTATTTGACTGATACCATATTCTAAATGCAACTAAAACATAAACAAAAATCATGAATGCTATTATTCAAGCAACAATAAAATACCCAATATTCACCTAAACAATTTACACAACATAAATAACATTAGAACATGACATAAAAATGTATATGTTAATAATTAACCAATTGGTTGCATATGAAGGATGAACCTCCCAACCATATGAATTGTTGTTCATTTTCTCTCAACAATAGTGCACCCTCAAGTTGAGGCTATGAGTCCACAAGGAGATATGGCCCACTGGTCATTTTTTATCCACACACAACAACCCCAAAACCTAGGTTATAGTCCCACAATAGTTCCAATCCTCCAACTCTCTCTTTTACCAACAATATGAAGTACACAAGAAATGTACCCCCTTCATTGTTCATAGTCCCTCAGGATATACCATTCGTTTATCAGTTCCCCTAGTACACTCGGTTGATCAAAAACTCTTAGTTGGGGATGTTCATGAACTCTCCACTTCCCAAGGAGTTCTCATAACATCCTTCACCAGGCTCTTGATTCATTTCCTCAACAGGAAAACACACTACATGATTACATCTTGTTGTAGAAGCACATAGGCCTCATTTCCAACATAAGAGAAAAGCCAACAATGGATTCATTCAAGTACAACATGGTTGGTGCTCTTTCCAGCACTCAAATCCTCTCTTGTTGTCCAAAATATGCATGTAAAAACTATCCCCATTCTCCATACAAATTTCCCTTCTTCTTTTGTGCTTTCTTGAAACTGACTCTTCCCAAAGATGATTGTAATTCAACCCATTCTCTCCAATAACTATGGGATATGACCACTCAAAACCAACCTCTTACATGAGTTTAATGATTGTATTTTGGAACACTCAACAACAATTAGATGGTTATACATGATGATAATGTAATTTCAAGAATGTGACTTGGATTAATACCCATGAATATTTCCCCCTCAGACCCCCCTCTCTCTCTCTTGTGGAATCATAGAACCCCATTTTTTTCATCCCTTTCATATCACAACTATGGATCATTACTTCTATTAGTTATTTAAATGTTCATAATATGAAATTAAGCCCCCAACCACACTAAATCAATATGGGCTCTTCTCCCCAACACAACTCACTAGCCTAATTCATATTTATACAATTAAATTATAATTTGTGGGGATTAAAACCCCGGATGTTACAAGATATTGGGTGTTTAACCATGATAAGGGGTTGAAATATAGGGCCTCAAGTCCCATATAAATAATTTAAGGATATAGTCTGTGAGGGTGGCCCCAAAACATACTTAACCTCTACATGGGATATGGACACTTATAGGAGGTTTTATGTATTAGAAATGGATCCTAGAATCATGACTATGGTACAGAGAGGAAAAAATGGGGCATACGAACTAAATGAACCATCTAGGTCTCATGGGAAAAATGGAGGTATTGAACCACTACACAAACCATTCAGGATAGATATTTATCCACCAAGTGGGATATGTATCCCACTAATATATTTTGTTTACAAGGGACATATGCACTAAATGGTTCTTGAGATGTAACCCATGGTCCAAATATAAAAACCAATGCCTTAGGTACTAAACTATTCTCCTATAATTCATGGACCATGCATAGGGCCTAATAACACCGCACAAACCATGTAAATGGAATCTTTATCCCAAAAGTATAATATGGATTTCATTACAAGGTTTGTCATGCTAGGGATTGGTATTAGGGCCCTAATCATGGTACAATGAAAACCACTAGTATATTAGGGAAAACCATGTAACAATTTCTTAATATATGATTATAATATAATAATTTAAGTATTAAATGATGACAATATGGGAGGAATTTACAACCATAAATTGAATTCTTAATCTCTTAATCTATCTATGTACTGTGCAAGGAGAAGGTAAAGGTTTTTGAAAATAGGCCATTAATAATTATGAGAGGCTTGGATGCTAACACCATTGTCATCAATTGGAGTGATAGTGTGGAATATATAGGTAGGACATATTACAATGATCAGTAAAAATATATTTCATGCCCTAGTGATTGTCCTTAGACCATGGTTGGGGCCTTGATATGGATCCATAGCATTCCAAACCTCTTAATGGAATCCATATTATACATTTAGGGTACATATCCCATTTATAGGGGATTTTGTGGTGGTTATAGACCCTATGCATAGTCTATGAACCATAAAATCATATTTTAGTACCCAAGACATTACTTTTTATCCTCTGACCATGGGTTATGTCTCAAAAACCATATAGTGTGGATAGCCTTTTAATGGTTCCCATATGACCATGGTTAAGTCCTTGAGACCCATCCCCGGTGAATAAAATATCCTAATAGTGTATGTATCCCAATTGATGGCTGAATATGCCCTCTAAATGTCATGTGTAGTGGTTAAAGTCCTCATTTTGTCTCATGAGCTTTGGAAGATTCATTTAGGTCATATGCCTCTTTTTTCCCTCACTCAACCGTCGTCATCATCCCACGATCCATCCCTACTACTAAAAACCTCCTATAGGAACCCATATCCTACCTAGTGGTAAAAGTTCCATTTTAGAGGGCCTATGTGGTTATTTGAGGATACCTTCATGGAACAAATCCTTAAATTTTTTGTCGAACTTTATCCCCTTTATTCCCTCACCTATTATGGTTAAGACCTCAAGACCCATCCTTGGTGCATAAAAATTCCTAATGACACCCATATCAAATAAGAGGCCAAACATACTTTATAAAATTGTTCAAGGATTTATTCGTGGCTCATGAGCCTTTAAATCTCCATTTATCTAATAAGACCCATTATTTAATCTCATGACCATGGTTAAGGTATTGACACACATCCATTGTTTTGAGAACTTTCTAATAGTGTCCATATCTCATTCATAAGTGAAATATTTTATTTAGAGGGTTTGTGTGGTGGTTCAAGGTATCATTAATATATTATGAGCCATGTAAGATCAATTTATATCATACAACCATTTCTTTCCTTCAATACCTAGGGTTAAGGCCTTAATACCCATGCATAGTACAAAAAATAGTTTAATGATACCCATATCCCACTAAGATAATGATGATATAAGTCTGTGTGGTGGCTTGAGGTCTAGTCAAGGGACCATGGCCTTAAAACTTCCATTTTGGGACAAAGTCCGAAGATCCATCTCTTGCATACAAAACCTCCTAATGCTACCCATATCCCACTCAAGGAAAAAGGTACTTATAGATGGATTTTGTGGTGGTTTAAGGAATATTTCATGTCCCATAAGAGTTATAATATTTATTTAAGGATTAAGGACATTATATATCTCCCCAAATTATGGTCAGGGCCTTGAGACCGATCCCTATTTAACAAAAAATCCTAATGGCACCCCTATCCCACTTGTATGCATAATATACCTTTTAGAGGGATTAAATTGCAGTTCAATGCCTTCATCATGTCCCATTATCCCAATAATCTTGATTTAGGATCCAATTACCTAGATTTATCCTAGAATCATGGTTAAGGCCTCAAGACCCATCCTTTATGTGAAAAATGTATTAATGGTACCTATATCTCACTTAAAGAATAATGATATACTATAGAGGACATGCTATGTGGTTTATGATATTTTTCATGTCTCTTGATCCCTTAAGGATTCATTTAGGGACAAAGAGGCTTCATTTCCTCTCTTGACCATGGGAAATTCCTTAGGCACCATCCCTAGCATACAAGAGCTTGTAATGGTACCCATATTCCACTTGGAGGACAAAGATCACCTATAAGGAGCCTGCTGTAGTTTGAGCTCATATTCATGTCCAATTATCCTTGTAGATCCATTTATGGTGTAAGGCCCTTGTTTTTCTCTCTTGACTATGGTCAAGGTCATGAGACCCATGTTATCACAAAAATCTCCTTATTGCATCCATATCTAACTTGTATTCCGAAGACCTATTTTAAAGTGTTTATGTTGTTGTTCCTCAACAAGAAAATCACACTCTAGTGGAGGTTTTTAATGTTACATTATTGAAGAAAATTATCAAAAAAACATACATTAAAACCCCCATTATTGGCAAGAAAGGTTTTAGTATATTTTCAAGGTAAAATCATGAAGATGGGTAACACTTTTGCTTGTTTTATGACAAAAAACTGTATTTTCACAAGTTTTTCAACTTTTGGCATACAAAAGTATTTTTTTTATTTAGAATTTCACTTTACAGTAAAAACAAAACTTGTGAATAATTTTGTTATATTTCTAATAACTATTTTTCAATTTTTTTTTATCAAGATTTGATATGTCAATTTGACAATTGTTTAACAGTATGTTCCTTAAACATGAAAGGAATGATAATGAGTTATTGTTTTTTCACAACAATGTATCTATTATTAAACTTATGTTTTTAAGAAATGAAATATACTGCAACAATCTACATAGACTCTATTTTATTATGACTATAATTTTGAATCTATCGGATGAATATTATAATTTCTAGAATTTTTTGAAGTTAACCAAGATGAAAACGTTGAATATTTTAAACACATGTTTTTCAACACCTTGTATCTATCCTAATTTTTACTTAAAAGTAAAATCTAAAAATACCCTTTTGAAGAGAACAGTTTAACAATTATGAATATAAATTTTCCATAATTTTCTGTTGTGTATTTTTAGAGATATAGATTTTTCATTTCTCCGAATCATAATCTCACCTAAAAATATTATGCAATGATTTTTTTATAAAATTAAATAAAATTAGATAAAAACAATGAAAATGAAAACAAATTATACCCAATGAAAGTAGATTCAATTTTAAAAATGTTGGTATCAATTCTCAAACTAAATTGAGGTATTTGTAGGAGTCCTTTACCTCTAAATTCTGAGTATTTGTAGGAGTCCGCTACCTCCAAAGATGAAGTAAGATGGAGAGAATTTGCAGTTTCCTGCAAACAGTCCCATTTTCAAGTTTTCGGTCGAAATATTCTTTCGGCCGAAACCTAGTTTTTAACGGAATCCATTAAAAACAAACGTTTTGGCCGAAAATTCTTTCGGCAGAAATATGCTTACCACGGGAAATTAATTCATCCAAAAAACATTGTACATGAATTTCGAGGGCACCGTTAAATTTGACGTGAAATTTTTCGGCCAAAAGCAACATTTGTTCGGCCAGAAAATTGCCGCTAGAAATTTTGGAGACCCGATTGTCACGAAAGTGTTACCCAGATTCATGATTTTACCCTTATCACCACAACTAAAAAAAATTTGTGGTCGAAGATTCCACCATAGGTTTTCTTGTTGATGCGGTTATATTGATAGTGCACAATAGTGCATTAATTATATATAATACACACCACTACACTATGTATTCATAATCACCATGGTTGCCAAATATCTATACTATGAACTAGATCATATGATATATTTTTGAATCTCTAAGGCATAATTCAGTTGTTGAAATGAAATGGGAATTTGTATCAATAATAAGCATTAGTGCACCATATTTTCACATGCACTAGGGTGCTTCTATCAACAATAGAAAATGGTGAGCCATAGCTTGATAGGCACAAGGTATTTAAAAGTATATATTACACCATTCTGTATGGTATATTTTATGAATATTTGGTGCTTAGTTTATATAATAAAATAATCGATATGCATATATCATATTGTGCATCACAAGTTCTTGTAATGGTGACGATACTAGTAATGGTAGCTGTAATTGTATTGTTGAATCAAGTGGTGTTTTTGTTGTTACTAAGAGCACTAGGTATTTTATTATATTTATTCACGCTACTACATAATAATCATTTAAATTCATTGGTGTGTAAGTAGGTATGAACTTCATGGTTGATTTAAAATTACTACAATCTAGCAATACGTTCCATTGTTGAATTTTTCCATGTTGTGGGTATGCAAATGCATCTTATTTTTTTTACAAAACTTCAATTAATGATCAAAAAATCAAATTTTTTTGGTAACAATATTGATTTTTATATTTTGATTATTGAATTTGAATATAATCATTGCATTAATATGTTTTGTCATCTATAAAAATATACCCACTGATTACACTTTTATTCATTGTAGCAACACAAATTATCCAAATATTTAACCAACAACATAACATTTTATGAAATTGAATATTGTAATAACATAGGAAATTCATTTTATTATATATAAATAAGAGACCCTTTTTTATACAAAATGGGACAACATAAAGGTCCGTGATATTCAAAATGAAATTGATGCATTTATTGGTAACATTTTGTCATTCAATTGGGACACTATTTCCACATTAAACATGATGCCTAATTTTTAGAGGAAACAAACATTCCAAAATATTAAACTTGTAACATTCAATTTTAATAATCATCATCCATCACTTTAAGTATTGTTGTTGATTGAGCTTCTTGTATGCCTTATTTCTTCATCACTTGCATGGGATATTCTACTTGGGTTATTTGGAATGTTTTGTTGATTGGTTTGATTCTAACAGTTCCCCTCTTCATGTTCCATCAACAAACATTGAAATATATTATGACAAGTATATTTGTAGTATAATATGCATTATTTATTAAATAAAAAACCATACCATAGTAGAAAATGCTTCAAAAACAACAAACATTCTGTAGAAATCATGGTTCATTACATATCTAAAGATATATTCTTTTGGATCCACTCGATACTTTGTTTCCTACTAGTTTATATGACATGAAAAAAACATAGATATGATTAAAGGTTTCATTCTATTCCATAAATTATAAAATAAGGGAAGAAAAAAAACATAGCTACTTACAAATTGTTCAATTAACCCTCAATACTCCAACATATACTCACAACCCATACTTAATACAATTTCAATAAAATATTTAGATGGACCTTATTTTTATGTTGTCTCTTGTTAGAAAAAATCCATGAATGATTATAAATCAATTACAATATATACATCACAAAAAATATGAAATATTAAGGAAAATGCATTAAATACCAAAAAACTTTGTGATCAACATTTCCTACATTGTCATCCCTTATTATGTATCGAATGGGTTTCATTTTGTTTTATTTTTTGCAACAACAAAATAATTGAAAATTAATATTCCATTCCCTAATTAACATATCCACATATAACCCCTGGATGGGGTGACACATGGTGCACACATGTCAACAGATGCACTGGATACAAGGGCAATTAATTCCTCTCGCCTCCACCCTCCTCCCATTTCTAGTTGATATTCCTAGAATTCACTTCCGCCAAGGTTCAGTGCACTGTGTTGGAATGGAAGTCTTAATGGTGACTTGGGTTCAACTCTTTGGTATTGGTACGAAGCAACAAATGCTCATTAACCAAGAACTCATGGAATTCACATCCATCAATTCTTTTGTACTCATGTTGCTTGCACGTATCGAGTGGTTTTATCTCTTGCATTTGTCTTTAGTTCACTGTCTCATCTTGGTTGCTATGCTCCGCACTTGCAATGCCTTAGTAATTATTCCTTTTTTTTTCTCTCACACATCTATCCACCCCACCATATTTTTCTTCCTCCATGCACTTTTCCTAGACATGACCCATGAGAGAGGTAGGTCACAACGTGGTCCAACTTACTATAGTTTGTTCAACAAGAAAAAATGTCCAGGACCAACCTCTCTCTCTCCCCTTCTAGGTGGTAGCTCGGACCGCTTACCCTACTCTAACCAGAACTGGTATGAGGCAGCCTAATTGGAGATTATTCCATCTAATACAAAGCATCTCCATGGAATTTTTCAGGTGGAAGAGGATATTCCTACCAACTTGGAGGAAATTATTTCAAATTTTTCGAAGACCACCTTGGAGCAGTGACCGACCACAGGCACCATCACCCCTTTGATTTTTCTAGAGCCAGCTGAGATAGGCTACATGGTTGAAAGGAAATACCTCCTTAGATGGAGGATCCCAGTAAGAATTATATTGTTTCTAAGGATGGGGAACCAAAAATAAATCGAGATGATGGTTGGAATGAATACGACATAGAAGAGCATGCTCACCTAACTCCCAGCTCTTGTAGGATCAAGGAAGACCACATGGTATTCATTTTCAAGATGCAAAAGGATTTGGCAGACCATCTGCATAACCAACATACCCTTAGAAAGAATTTGGACATCCTATACGACTCCATGTCAAGTGATCCTGCAAAAATCTAGTGCCCGCCTTGCTATCAACCATTTTCCTTCAAGGTCCACGAGGATGGACACCCAGGTTCACCTCATGTATTGTCTCCTTACTGTTTTTTTCTCTAGTTTTAGTGATAATTTTTTTGTGAAATTCAAACTCTGGTTTTGATTCATTAGTTGGTCGGGGCACTTAGTCGACCACCTATTATGGTTTCAATGCTTGTGGTAGAACAGGTGGAAATTCCCTATGTTCTCTAAGACAAATGTCCTATTTTGGTTTCTAAACAAGATTTCCCACGTGTTTTGGTTTCCACTAATGTGGCAGAAAAAGTGGCAAGTTTTGGTGTATAATCAGACATGTGTAGCTTTTTCTATCCCAAGGTAATACAATACTTTTTATTTACAAAAAAAAAACATCTCCACATATAGAAAAATAATAATTAATACATACATTTGATGCACATTGTTGTTGGAATGGTTCCTCTTGTAATGCAATTATGTTCATTTCTTTGAGCATATACTTGTAAACTTTTGTCAACATCCCTATTTGCTTGTTCTAGATATTATGTCAATCATCCTTTGGAGTTTTATCAGTATTCTTGTAAAATGAAAAAAGACAATTAAAAGAACTAATTAATATTTATATGAAATAAATATAAAAAAATATCAATTTGGTAATTGTTTTCACTAGTGTATGTGTATTACAGAACAAAATGTTTAGCAACAATACTTTTTAAATGATTCGTTTTTGTTACTCTCTGTTTTTACTATCGCAAGTATCATAGGTCTCATTGACCATTGCTACAAAATTTCTTGTTGTAGTTTATGTATAACTTGATTCTTGGAGTCACTAAATTGATTTGGGTACTATAAATGAAAATAACATATACAAATTGTTTCCACTATATCACTCATAGTTTTATAAAATCCCCCCTCCCCTCATTAACTTTCAAGACTGCTCTAGATGAATATAGGGATCAAATCATCATCATTTATGTCTTACATAATTTTTATCTTCTTAAGATGAAATTTTGTTCCCTCATTCTTAGTTCCTACACAAAATTCAACAAATACAAAGATGATTTTTTGAAACATGTTATAAATGGAAACCAAAGTATGAACCAGGTCTCATATTTCCATAAGAGTTTATATCAGAGGGAGGTCTCATATTTCCATAAGAGTTTACATCAGAGGGATAAGAAAAGTCTCTTGATGCATGTAATACCCTAGTTTTGATTCCCTATATTAAATAATGTCTTTTGTTAATTTATGAAAGGTCGGAGTTCCCAAACAATTAAAAGAGGCCAGTGTGTGTAGGAAGTTTTGATTCCCTATATTAAATAATGTCTTTTGTTAATTTATGAAAGGTCGGAGTTCCCAAACAATTAAAAGAGGCCAGTGTGTGTAGGAAATGCAATGTTTTTATCATTATTAATAATAAAATACATCACTGGCTGCTAGAAGGACAAGGACAAGAGTTACAGGGGGATATGATTCCACGAGAGAGGGGGCTTAAGGGGATAAGTATTTTATTATATTTATTTACCCATATTTTTTTCAATTGAGAGAAGTGGTTACATGAGCTTCTTGGGGAAGTCCATGTTGTTCTTGATTTCCAAGAACATATATCTATATCTATATCTATATCTATATAACCAATATTTGGGTTGTTTAGGGGTTCACTCATTTTTCATTGTTCACACCTTTAATTTTTTTCTCTCTCTCCATTCACTCTTTCACCCACTCCTCATTCCCCATTCATTTTGATCTTGGATTGAGAAAGAAAAATGAATTGTTGGAGAGGAGACAGTTTTTTTCTGATATAATTATTGTTGGTGTATTCCAACCATGAATTAATGCCTGCATGTCTAAGATTCATTGGAATGTGCTAAGTTTTGCTCGCAATTGTGAATCTTGAGAGTCTCAGCATGGAGATTCTTGAATAGATGCACTGGAGCCCTGGAAGGAGGTGTACAAACTAAGGGAATGCATGGAAAAAAAGAGGGTTCATTCTCTTGGGTTGTGCAGGTTGGATAGAAGAGAGCTGGTGTACTTTGGATTGTTGTGTGTGTTGAGAAGCCTGTGAGAAATTGAGTGTTGAATGGGTTGCGAAGTTGACTGACACCCTCCTTGTGGATTCATAGCCTTGGCTCGAGGGTGACATTAGTGTTGATAATTGGAACAATAGCATTTATGGTTGGGTGTAACATCCTTGGTTTGCATCTAGTTGGTGATTCGTTTAATTAAAGATACGTGTGTTATATGTCATTGTTTCATTTACCAGTATATTTATTTCCTTTGTGTATTAACTATTGTCTTTGAGATTAATGTTTATAGTGTGCATGCTTGTTGGTTATTGTTGTGTAGGGAATTAGATTCATTTCTTTTATGTTGTAGCATGAATCTTGATCTCTGCAAGTGAATATTTCATGGATCTTTTTTAATTAAAAACTGATCAGAATTTGAAATCAGATCAAAAGTGCGTTTTGAAGTAGCATGGAAAAGTTGTGGGCAGTTGGGTGCATTACAATGAAAATATAACTACATAACATAATAGATTCCAAAAAAATTCTATTTTTTGTTGAAGCTAAATTCCACTAAGGATTCAAAACTAGCCTAGTAACTAGTGAAACTGAAAACATGTTAAATACTACAACCATGATAGTAGATGAAAATTAAACACTAGACTGACCACTTCCACCCTCAGATATTGGAGGAATGTGTGTTGTAGAAGCAAATCCATAGTGAAAAAGACAAACCATACATGGTTAGTTAGAGGTTTGTCCTCAGAGTGAGTCAATAAGGTCGGTGAGTTGGCGGTCCATCTGCTCCTGTTGAAAATTTTGCTCCACTATGTCCCTATGAAGCTCAAAAATTAATTGTAGTTGTTCATCCGATGAATATAGTTTCTAAGGTTCCATTGAATTAATATTCCCATGAGTTTTATCCTTGGACCTGTGGGTTATTTATGTGCACGTCAATGGGATGATCACTCATCCATAACAACAATACAATTCCCCAATATACTTCACCCATTGTACCCTGGTTCACATTTAGAGTCTCTTTCTCATATCAACCACCATGAATTTCATAGGAACTTCATTTACTCTCGCAGGTCTTGACCTTTTTCTACTTACCTATTTCTAGAGACTGTCCTATTTATGTCACAACTTAAACCTATGAGAATTCTTATCACCCTTCAGGACTCATTTGGTGTTAAACCTTCATGAATATCCTTTTGGTATTACAATGTTGGCTCCATTAAAACCTTGGAAAGAAACCAAGTGTTAAGCGGCCTACCAGGATGTTCCTTTAACACAATGACACAAACATAACCCTTACCAAAACATTTAATCAGGCTTGTCGACCTTAACACATAACACTTATCTCTAAAAGTCTTCATCTATCTGATCTTCATGACAATGGGCAGCTGGATGTTTCCTCGTCTCCAGACATCTAGGATATAAGTTCAATGTACCACCATCAATCCATCCTTTGATCGATGGTGGATCTCTCTCCTCCTTGAAATGAGAAAATTATCAATCTTCAACCTGCAACACTCAGTCATGGCCTCTCTCCGTGACATTTACAAATCCAGACTTACAGATTCAAAAGGTTTAAGTCAATAGGGTCTCAATGCACAACTTTTCACATACAAAAGTTAATCACACATGAACATGATTTAGAAAATCACAATAATGTTATTGGTATTATCATTGAGCCTTAATTAGACACATAATATTATGGGCTCTCTGGGGATGTCACTTACAATGTGATTCTACACTGATACTAGTGTCTCTTATACACCTGTAGGCTACCTGTAAGAATTAATATAAGGGTCATATCATCTTAGATTTTATCCCTCTCAATGTATCACTAACAACATTCTTAAAACAAAAAATCAATAACAAACCATAATGTTTTACACAAAATAAGGAGGGAATCATGTCCTCTTTCCACACTGCACCTATGGAAGGTTCAAAGTCTTAATGTTGAATTGGAGGGTATGATGCTCTTTCATCAGACCCCAAGTTACAAAAATTTCATGATGTTTTGATCATGTGTTTTCATTGCTACACCATCTTCACTCTCTAGCCTTCCTTTTTTCCTCATGCATCACTCCATAACACTGAGATTTTCATCATGCTCAACAGTGAAATGAAACTAAGCCTCTATAGCAAGCCTCTATGTCTTCTACCTAATACCTCACCAAGATTCCTCCTCAACTCAATATTTTCATATTCTCTTGGCTCTCTCTCCTAGAACCTCTATGAGCATTTGTTGCTCTAGGATTATGTAATCATGCTCACCTCCTCTCGCCACAAGATTTATCCTACTATGATACCACTTGAAGAAGACCATTTATAGGGGTTCATCAAATCAAGATTCCTATGAATTGAATCCTTGGAATTTTGGTTTATTCATTCCCATGTCAATGGACTGAGCACTCGTCCTTCTTCACCCATTGTACCCTAGTTCACATTCAAAGTCTCTTTCTCATATCAACTATTATGAATTCCATAGGAACTTCATTTTCTCTTGTAGGTATCGACCTCGTTCTCCTTACCTATTTCTCGATACTATACAATTGATGTCACAACTTAAACCCATGAGCATTCTCGAAACCATAAGAGAATTGTTTGGCCTTAAACCTTCATGAATCACATTTTGGTATTACAATACTGGCTCCATTAAAAATTTGGATGGAAACCAAGTATTAAACAACTTATTGGGTCGATTCTTTAACAAAACCAAACTTACATAACCCTTACCAAAAAATTTGATCGGTCTTGTTGGGCTTAACACATAATGCTTATCTATGAAAGTATTCACCGATCTGATATTCATGAGAATGGGAAGTTGGATGTGTCCTCGTCTTAATGCATCCATGATATCAGTTCGATGGACCACTTTCAATCCATCCTATGATCAATGGTGGATATCTCTCCTCATTGAAATGAGTGAATTATCAAGCTTCAACTTGCAAAACTTGGTCATGGCCTTGCTCCTTGACATTTATGCATTCAGACTTATAGATTAAATAGGTGTAACTCAACAGGGTGTCAATGCACAGGTTTACTGTTGGCACAGGGGCAGAGCCAGGGTTCAACGCTTCAACAACACATCAACAAAACCCTAACTAACAACCTTTTCGACAACACCTACGAAGTAGATGCAGTCTCACTCGAGGTAGAGGCAGGGGGGTTACAATACTCAAGTGTCTGTAACCAACATGGGACACAGATATGTGATTATAACATCTAGCAGAGTACTTAGGGACAACACCTATCAATTTATTATTTTTATTCACATCGCATATCAAACCCTAAGTACAATTCGATGCAGTAATAATGATATCATACACTTCACACTTAGAATCAGCAATTAGATCTAACATATTCAACATATACAAATCACTAAGAATTCATATATCTATCTATCATTCATAACATTCATGATTCATTACACTAAGAAAAAACTTAAAAATTATAGCACAAAGAAAACCATCAACACAAGATTTACGTGGTTCACCCCAGTGTGGGGCTATGTCCAACAATGGATTATTCTTCTTTATTAGTCTTCTTCAATCTATTACATTTTTCTTATCCTGTGCACTAAGCCACGGAACCAAGCTTCACACTAGACAGGTGATCTACACACTACGCACCAGATCCACCTTCCCCAAAATCAGGCAAGGCATAAAGCCAACTCCTCTATCAAGAACAAAGCCTTACATACATGCTCTGTTGCACAAAGAAACTCAGAAATACTTGCCTCTTTCACTTAGCTACTTAATTAGCACATAGCTACTTACATCGATTGCACTTAGCCACTTCCTTAGCACATAGCTACTTACATCGCTTACACTTAGGAAATTCCTACTTCTACATTACACCCTTACATATTTTTACATTTACAAAAATGCCTAATCATGGGTAAACCCATGGGACAACATCCCATAACCCATTACATAAACCTTAATGAACCCCATGCTAGGTAAATAATCCCACAAAATAAGTGATATCCCGTGATCACAGCTCTACCTAGATGCTCCATCTTCGACCGCTGTGTCGAAGTCCAAAAGTGGTCAAAACTAACCAATCTTTCCTCAAAACTTGGTCGAGAACCAATAGATCCCCAACACTCACCTATGACTCATCCTGAGTCACTCATATACGGGCAGTGTTGCTTCAGAGGCCTCGATCTTTTCTCAAGCTACCTCAACTTGTTTCTTGGCCTGAGCTTCCTTCTCAACAAACTCCTCGATAATTTTCTTTGTAACAGGCCTTTCCAGGCATTGTTCCATTGTGGAAACCACTTGGTCCAATTGTGATCCTTTCCCTTCTATCTCTTCAAACACCGCATAGGCCTCCTCCTGTACCGGTTGTAGCCTCTATGTGACCTCCATGACTCTACCATGGATGGTATTAATTTGTTGTTGGGTTGCGTGATTTTCTTGTGATATCTTCATTCTCTCGGCCGTAGTGAGTGACTTCATCTATGCTTATAGTGTCAGTTCCTGCTGCTGCGCCTCCTGTAGTTGCGCTTCCAACTTCCTAAGATATGGTTATTCTGTGAGGTGTTTGTAGGTCTGCGCACTTATGTCACTTAGCTGCTTTCATTCTAAGGTGAGTATCTTGACCCTTCCAACTACGCTCTTAGAAAATTCCTCCCTCTGATTGCACACTTCTTGTGGATTTCTTGGTACTGCTTGAAGCTCCAACTCTGCTACCCTTGCTTGAGGTGGCTGGATGGCCTCAACGAGCTTCATCACTTAGACCTCAGTTGCCTCGTGTTCCTCCTATGTCGAGCCTGGCACAGAGCGAGGTTATTTTCTTATTAGTTCCTTGACTGCAGTCTTCTCTCAGTTGGTCCTTTTCCTTTTGTATATTCTCTTTGTCTCCCTCGAGCATCACCTAGAATTCATCCCTCTCATTCTCATAAGTGGTGACACCGTATCGTGTAACTCGTTGTTGCTCCAAGATTTCCTCTTTCTCTTTCTTCAGGGATTCTATAGCCTGCTCCTTTTCTTCTTGGACTCATTGAAGTTGATCCTCTGTTGCATTTTTGTAACATCCCGCTCTGGCACACTGAGCGAACTTATTCTTTGAGGACACTTTCTCACAAGTGATCCAGATTATTATGCTATTAAAGCTTTTGATTTTGATTATGAGGCGTTATGGGTTGATGACATGTTGTTTTACTGCATTGACATAGACAGGTGCTATTGACTCGGTTTACTGAGTGTGTATGATTTTGGACCTTGAGGATGCAGAGGCATCAATGGAACCCCTTGGACTCCGGATAGAGTCAGGGAGTGTACCATTGGGGTTTGATTGTTTTATTGTGATATTAGTGCATATGATTAGATGATATGATATGGATATGTTCTGAAAAGATTTGTTGATGATGCAGGCTGACGATAGCTTGCCGACCAGACTCACATATGGAGTAAAGAGGTCATGCACAACTACCAAATATGTTGAGGGAAAGGTGTGGACAACAGCCCTACCAGACCCTACTACTACTCCCACCATGGCTCGAACGGTAGGTTAACGATTACCTAGTTCGAGAGGACCCATGATGTCGTGAGGGCGGACTGCAACAGTCACTCACAATGATTCTAAGGGGTGCTCAATAAGGCGAGAGCATTATTCCTTAAAGGCCCTTAGTCTCCCACAAGTTCACCTGGCGAAGTGTTGACTCTAGGGGTTTTTGATGTCTACCAAGTCAGTCAAGAGGTGAGTGGAACCCTTGGAGCATGTAGTGCTTCTTGAAGGGCACGTCGCGCAAGGAAACAGATAAGGCGAGTGGCACCCTTGGAGCACCTAGTGCATCCTGAAGGGCACGTCGCATTGTTGGTGATAGAGGAATGAACCTAGATGGCCTTAGAATGAATAACGGGTTAAGTAATTTTTAAAACAATTTCCCTAATTAAATGTCACCTAGTACAAAATTTAAGGTCTAAGTCTAAATTACGCTAGTGGTAAAATTTAGTCTACCTGTAAAAAAATATATATAATAAAATAAATAAATAAACTGAGCTAGCCATTTAATAAAATGGAAAGTTATTAAAATTTGTAAGAGAATTTGGGGACACCTAGGAGTGATTCTAGGAGTAACTCTAGGTGGGTGAGGGAAATAAAGATAATTAATTAATTAAAGAAGTTAATTTATGGAGGAAGGAAGGGGATGGGTGACACTTGTACGGAGAGGAATTTTTAGGAAATTAATTATAAAAACTTAACTAAAAGACAACTTTTGGAAAGTAAGGAACCACAAAACTCTATATAATGAAGGGAGGTGATGGAGGTTGGAGCATATTCTATTTCGCATAACATTACGCTGCAGAAATATCTACTTGACTAATTTACTTATGGGAGTTGGGATACCCAGCTTGGAGAGGAGTGGTAGCTTGGCCTTGCGAGGCGAGCTGGTAGCTAATCGAAATCTCTGGATAGTGTGTGTGGCCCCTTTGC
Organism: Picea sitchensis; assembly: GCA_010110895.2. Lineage (NCBI taxonomy): Eukaryota > Viridiplantae > Streptophyta > Pinopsida > Pinales > Pinaceae > Picea > Picea sitchensis. The sequence continues at coordinate 82,249 of SNQJ01S0009097.1, read as the reverse complement.
AGCTCGGGGGGCTAAGGGGGAAGAAGAGTACCCCTAGCATTGGCTAGGAGGTACCGGTGAAGTCTCGACAGTCGGCAAGAAGGAGTTACATGGAGTGCGCGGAACATCATTCGGAGTGGGCGATCAGGCAATGGTACGCTCTCTTTATTTTGTATGCTAGATTGTATTAGGACTTATGCTTGGATCTGCGTATTTAATGGAAAAGTAAAATGATGTTTTTAAAATTGATGACTGAACCTTCCCTAGCCTAGCTCAATGGTTGTTGACTTCCATGGCCTTCGTTTTCCTACATGTCTTGACCACCTTGCGGTGTTGTTTGTGACCTTCGTGGTTGTTTAGCCTTCACCCCTAGCTCACCAGTCCTTGCGTGAGCAGTCAGCCAGGAGCCTGATCTAAGGTCGTCACCTTGGTGTTAAAAGACCTATGGATCTCAACTCCCTTCTTTTCTGTGCGAGGATGATGAGTGAAGGATATTCCTGTCATCCGTCTACCTCGGCCATTTTTCCTTGGATGATTGTTGTCTTGTGTCCTTGTTGGTTTATCTCTGCGGTCATCTCAATGAATTTCCCCTTGGATCCTTGCACTCCTCTTACTGTTCTCTACGGTTTTACATTTGACTGTGTTTTTATGCTTTGATGGATAATTTACTAGGCGTTCCATGCACTGATAATAATTTAACTCTGCTTTTATATTAACAGATAATTTAGCTCTGCGCTCGCAATCTTGTTGGCCAACAAATTACTTGTTCTCTGCAATTAAAGTGTAATTCAGGGGCGAATTAACCCTGTGATTTTACTCCTCATCTCCATATTCCTTAGACCAGTAATTCTTTAACCCCTTAGCCATAGGTTTGAGCCTTTCTCCTGCTTATATTTTTATTTCAATAGAGATCCTCACCCAACGAAGGTTGTCATGTTAAAACTTCACCTGATTTTTTTTACAAAAATGAATTACTTGGAAAAAATGTTTCTTCGGCAATGAAATTCCCATTCTAGTGCATTTTGCACAGAGGTTACCTTATTTGTGTAAGCGTAAATTGTTGACTTCATTTATTCTTGCAAAGACGCAATTTGTTTCTTATCTAATGATGACAACAAGGTAAATCCCTTTGGGGTGTTGGGTACAGAGATTTGCTTATTTATCAATGATTGAAAGTGTGTATTCCATCTAGTGTGGTTGGCAGAGCGATTTTGCCTTTTATGTTAATGCCTACCAGTAATCCCTTTCTAGTGCATCTCTACACAGTGCTCACACCTATTAAAATCGGTAGCGAACTGATTATATTATGATGAACCTGTACAACGAATGTTATTTAATTTTGACAGCAAATAAAAATAAAATAAAATAAAAACCCTTCTGGTGTGCATTTACAACGATTTTCTATTTCATTGCTGGCAGCCATTACGTAACGTTATGGTGGGTATGGTAGAACGTTCATGCTTTATTTAAGACCGTTCATGGCTTCTTACCTAGTGTGGACATTTTCCTGAAGTTTGCGTTGGCATCATTATATTTCCCTTGCCTAAAGTTTATCCTTGCATTACTTAAAGGTGCCTCATTAATTGCATTTACTGCTCTGAAGATTTCTATTTTTAAAACAACTCAAGTGGCCTCGATGTCTGGCATTTGTCGACACGCATGCAGTTGCTAATGGTCATCCAGTGCATAAACAGATTATTCATATTTTTATTGTGTGGTGTTTTAATTCAACATACCTGGGGACTTACGAACTGCACGTATTATGTTTTCTCTTGTATTGACAGTCAGCGCTTCAACTGAAAAATATAAAACGCCTCTCTAATCTGATGCATTGTAGTTAGAAGGCCCAGGAAACTTCTAACCTGTCGCATTACATATGGTTTGACAACCCTTGTGCTTTTACACAGTAGTCTTACAGTATTAAAGTACTTTATTTTTATATATGAAATTCGCTCCACGATTCCATCAAAATTACTTTTAAAAGAAAAAAAAAATACATATATAAACATTCGGGGTCTTAGATTTTCATCATTGAGATTTATTGTACATTTACACAGCCACTTCTTACCCTTTGACAACCACCTCATGCATTTTATGAATGGAATTTTTTACCAACACATTATTCAAAGTTACTTGGACACCAACTGTCACTCGTGTATTAAGGTTGTGTTTATTAATTCTTACATCCTTGTCCTTAAATGCCTTATCATTTGCTTTATTAATTATTTTAACGTCTTGTCAGGTTAATTGATATTAAAAGCCTTGTTGTTAAATGCCTTGTTTTTTGCTTTACGATTAAAGGTCTTGTTATTTTCCTTATTGGTTATATAATAGTCACATTCTACTTTAAGATTGTTACTATGGTTATCAAGAGTAATGGCTAGTTGGTTGGAGATTTGATTAGAATAGATGTGACCCTAAAAGATGTGTTAATGATTTAAATTGATTGGTGAGTAAAGATTGGAAGGCTTATTTTTAACTTGCTAAATGGGTTGTGTGATGTCTATTGATGATAAATTAATGGATAAATTATAATTTAGACAAGTGATTTAGACTAAATTAATGATTAATTATATCTTTAAATTATTAGCCAAAGTCGAAGTTCAGACTTGCTTAGTGATGTCCATTTAACGTTGAATTAAATGGTATCTTGACGACCTTTTGTAATTTAAAATTGCACAAATTGGTTGGATTTAAGACTAATTTAGATTGTACCTTGATGCCATATTGCACTTTAGACATGCGAAGTTGGGCTCATAATAGATGATTAAAATAGACTGTAATTATTGACTAGCTTGAATCGACGATTGTTTGGGGATATCGACGAAGTCGTTTTTGGTTGGCGCTACCTGTTGAGGGTGTTGTTGTTCATTACTTAATGGTTGTACTTGGTTGTAACTTTTAATGCACTTGGTTTCTCACTGAAGGGTTCTAGTTACTTGTGTGATTAAATTTGGGTGAGTTAGTTTGTTAGGATGATTGTCCTTAGCTTAGTAGGCTTGGTCTGCTTGTGTCAGGTGGGATGTAGACACCTCCTTGTTCCTCAGAACAGTTGCTAGCCCTGAGACCTTAAATGGTCAAAATCGATGGGAACCTTGCTTGAGTGTTTCTTATGTGTCCTGGAGGTCCTAACCATTGCAGGGTAGGACGGGATGGTAGTCATTTTTATTCTTCATCGGTTGATTGTCGCCCATTGCTTCCAGATGCTTGATGTGCTTCTTAGGTCGTTATGTTGTTGTCATGTGAGTTGCATGCATCATGTTCCTCATCGTGTGGCAACATTGAGTATAATGTCTTTATTACCCTTCTACACATGCACACACACAAAAAAAAAATTGCACTTTTAATGTGAGGCTTGCTGTCGTAATGAAATGTCAGGTTTGTTATATATGGGATCAGAGCCGGTTCAACCCGTGACTTGGGATCGCTACGGATTTTGTTGATATGATTTGATTATACTATTGCTAATCAAGTTTACTTGTGTGCGTGAAGGTAATCATGGTTAGAGGACGCTGCAGAGGCATACAATGGGGTGTTAGGGGAGGAGGCACGATGCCTCCATTAGCATCCACACCCAAATGGTCTAACCCCCAAGGAGATGAATAGGTTCTCGAACAAGAGCAGATAATAGTTGGTGATGTAGTCGGAATGATGAGATATTTTCAGCACATGTCCGAGGCATTGATTAGCCATTTGGACAGAGATTAGGCCAGGGTGTCGGCACCCACTGAGATTCCACTACGTGCTCTGGTCGATGCTGGTAGCATTCACCATGAACTCGAGAAGGTCAAACTTCCTGAGTTATCTGGTTCCCTAGACGACGCAGCCGCCGAGGCATGGTTGGAGAATATGACGATGTGATTTTCACTTCATGATTATACCTCCAACATGAAGGTCTGCATGGAGGTGTTTCAACTGAAGGGGAGTGCTCTTCTATGGTGGAAGACGCTCCTACTGTAGTTGAACGTGGCTGTCGAAGACGTGTCATGGGAACTATTCGAGGAATGGTTTCGAGAGAGGTACCTTTCAGAGGAATTCATTGAGCGTTAGCTCAATGAGTTCAACACCTTATGACAGGGCGACTGTATGGTGTCTAAGTACGAGGGCCATTTTATGGAGCTACTTCTATATGCTCCACACCTTAACATTGAGAAACTTAAGGTCAACAGGTTCGTGTTCGGCCTTAATGGCAGCATACGTGAAAAGGTTAGGATTTTGATGCCTCAAAGCTTGAATGATGTCATCCAAAAGGCCCTCATAGCAGAGGAGGAACTTATCAGCGGGAGTCAGACCAGGACTCTAGTGAGACCAGCAGGGCAGGTGTCATCTAGAGCACAATAGAATCGGACACTAGCCAAACATACGTCGGGATATCGTGGTTTCTAGAGGGGATCCACTTTCACTACACCTCGGCAATCGACGCCTTAGTAGAGGACACCTTATCGGGGACAACAACATCAGTAGTAGTGTCGACTGCAACAACAACAGTTTATACCTATTCAGCATAACAGACCAGGATTCCAGGCCGGTGGGCCGTCATCTTCTATTTTGGGTACCAGGACTACTGGGTCGAAGAAGGGGTGTTGGATATGTGGGGAGCCACACTACCAGCATGATTACCCGGTGTAGTGGACTAGAGCATCCAGATCAGCCGGACCCACTACCGTGGGAGATATGGGCAAGGCCCATCGGATTCATGCAACGATGAATAACTGTCAGGCAGAGAATCAGTCCACTGTTTTCGAGACAACAGGTACCGTTGCTGACCAGACCCTTAGTATTTTGATAGATTTTGGTGCTACCGAGAGTTTCATTTCTGGTGCAATGCTAAAAAGGATTAAGGTAAAGGAAGTCGAACAGGATGAGTTTAGCTTTGTAGAGATGGCTTCGGGAGCCAAAAAAAAGGTTGCAGGAAGGGTTATAGGATGTATTCTTAACCCTGGAGAGTTTGTCACCAGGGCCAACCTATATGTCACATTCTTAGGATCTTATGACGTCGTGATTGGTATGGACTGGTTGGAATCACATGAGGCGATGCTCAACTGTAAGATGAAATGATTGAGCTTGGTTGATGATGAGGGACATAGACGTGTGATTGTAGGATGAAACCAGGGAGTTTCCCTGAGGTTCATCTCTTCCTTGCAACTTTGGAAGAGCATGCGAAAGGGGTGCAAGACTTATGCGATCCTTGTGTTAAACGAGAAGGGAGTAGCGGAAGGTCTAGAACACCTTCTGGTGGTGAGAGATTTTGTGAACGTATTTTTGGAGGAGTTACCTGGGATACCACCAGAGAGGGAATTGAAGTTTACCATAGACCTAAAACTGGGGACTGAACCGATAGAAAGAATGCCTTATCAGATGTCGACCCCAGAGTTACAAGAGTTGAAAATGAAACTGAAGGATTTGTTGGACCTGGGATTGATATGTCCAAGCGTGTCACCATGAGGTGCACCTGTTATTTTCATACAAAAGAAGGATGGATCATGGAGGCTTTGCATTGACTACCATCAATTGAACAAAGCCACGATCAAGAATCAATATCCGTTGTCGAGAATAGATGATCTATTCGATCAAATGAAGGGCGCAATGGTGTTCTTGAAGATCGACTTGCGATCAAGATACCACCAGTTACAGATTAAGGAAGATGAAATCCCTAAGACTACCTTTAATATGAGGTTTGGACATTACGCGTTTATTGTTTTACCATTTGGACTAACAAACGCCCGAGGGGTATTTATGAGTTTGATGAATGGGGTGTTCCGTGAGTACTTGGACAAGTTCATCCAACTATTCATTGACGATATTTTGATCTACTCTCGGATGACAAAGGAGCATGACGAGCACTTGCACTTGGTACTACAGTGTCTGCGAGAGCACAAATTGTATGGGAATTTGTCCAAATGCTCTTTTTACTAATCGAAGATTCACTACTTAGGGCATGTCATCTCCAATGAAGGCATCACCATGGATCCAGCAAAGGTCAAGGCTGTCATGGGATGGACTGCACCGATGAATGTCCCGAAAGTGCGTAGCTTCATGGGTTTAACAGGATACTATCGGTGGTTCGTCGAGGGATTTTCGAAGATAGCAAGTCCGATCACGGAGTTGCAGAAGAAGAACAAGAATTTTGTTTGGACCAAGAAATGCGCGGAAGCATTTCGGAGGCTCAAAGAATTGTTGACAACAACACCGATACTAAAGGTCCTTGACATGGACACGGACCTCTTGGTGTGCATTGACGCATCCCAGGAAATCTTAGGCGGAGTCTTGATGCAAGACGGATGAGTGATCACTTACATTTCGAGGAAACTAAGAAGGCATGAGGAGAATTACGGGACACATGATTTGGAGTTGTTAGCCATCGTATATGCCTTGAAGGTTTGGAGACACTACCTCGTTGGATGAAAATTTGAACTAAAGACTAACCATTGTGGACTACAACACATCTTTGCACAAAGATACCTGAACACGTGGCAACGGCGTTGGTTAGATTTTCTTAGTGAGTACAACTTCGATATTACTTACATAAAAGGAATAGTGAATCGAGTGGTAGACACATTGAGTGCTGCCTCTTCAGACGAATCTACGTGAAAAGATTCTAACTTTATAGCGTGACGATTACTGGTACAAAGAGGTTGAGGGTTTTATCGGACAAAACACAATGATGGTACTATGATTTGAGGGATTTTCATTTGATAGCGATGGTTTATTGAGGGTTAAAATTTGGATCTATGTACCACCAAACGACGAGTTGAGGACGTTGATCCTAAGTGAGGCTCATAGAGCAGTATACATGGCTCACCCGAGAGTCATGAATATGAGGGCAGACCTTAAACCCTTATTATTCTGGAAGGGAATGAAGGTAGACATAGTCAACTATGTGGCCAAATGTCTAGAATGTCAGCAGGTAAAGGTTGAACATAGACACCCAACATGATTACTACAAGCACACGCTATTCCAAAATTGAAATCGGAGGTTATTTCGATGGATTTTATTGTTGGATTTCCATTGATGGCAAGGAGACATGACTCGATTTTCGTAGTAGTAGAAACTCTAACGAAGAGTTCTCATTTTATTCCTGTTTGTACGATGTATCAGGCCCCTGACATAGATAGAGTTTTCATCAGTGAGATTGTGAGGCTTCATGGCGTGCCTAAGATGATTATATCCGATCGAGGATCGGTGTTTACTGGACAGTTTTGGACAAGTTTCCAAGAGGCCTTGGGAACCTAACTTAACTTTAGCACTGCATATCACTCAGAGACTGATGGGCAGACTGAACGAATGAACCAAACCTTGGAGGACATGTTGGGAATTTATGTGATGGACCAACAAAAGCATTGGGAATAATTCTTTCCATCGGTAGAGTTAGCTTACAACAACAGTTACCAGAGCACCATTAAGATGGCGCCTTTCGCGTTTCTTTATGGGCGACCATGTCATATGCCTTTGAGTTGGTATCGGCTTGAGGATAGGGTCCTGGTGGGACTAGAATCAATCCAAGAAATGGAAGAGCAAATGAAAACAAAAAGACAAAGGATTAAAGAAGCACAGGATCGATGGAAGAGTTATGTCGATGCGCACTGTGTCGACCATAGTTATGAGGTCAATGATCGAGTCTTCTTGCGGGTTAAACTGCTTAGGAGTTCGATCAAGTTTGGGAAGGGAGATAAACTCTCTCCTAGGTTCGTGGGACCTTTTGAGATTATGGAGAGAAATGGGCCTGTGGCCTATCGACTAGCCTTGCCTGATTTTTTGAGGCGTATGAACGATGTTTTTCATGTATTTGTTTTGAGACATTATATTAGTGATCCTACACATGTTATTGACATGAGTTCCTTGCAGGTATCGGATGAGGGAGCACTCACGGCTGAGCTGGTCCACATCTTGGATCATCACATTCGACAGCTATGACGTTGAACGATAGATCAGGTCAATGTCCAGTGGGACAATTATAGTCCGCACTCAGTGACCTGGGAGGACGCATATGATATGCGACAACAATTTTCATTTTTGTTTGATAGATAGACATATGATATTGTGATACAATTTATTTCGGAATATATACTGTGAAACTTCAGGACAAAGTTTAGACCCAGAGGGGGTGTATGTAACATCCTGCTCTGGCACACTGAGTGAACTTATTCTTTGAGGACACTTTCTTGCAAGTGATCTGGATTATTATGCTATTAAAACTTTTGATTTTGACTATGAGGCATTATGGGTTGATGACATGTTGTTTTACTGCATTGACATAGATAGGTGTTATTGACTTAGTTTATTGAGTGTGCAGGATTTTGGACCTTGAGGATGCAGAGGCATCAATGGAACCCCTTGGACTCCGGATCGAGTTAGGGATTGTACCATTGGGGTTTGATTGTTTTACTATGATATTAGTGCATCTGATTAGATGATATGATATGGATATGTTCTAACATGATTTGTTGATGATGCAGGTTGGCAATAGCTTGCCGACCAGACTCACATATGGAGTAAAGGGTTCATGCACGACTACCAGAGATGTTGAGGGAGAGGTGTGGACAACAGTGCTGCCACAGCCTACTAGCACTCCCACTGTGGCTCGAAGTGTAGGTTAACGATTAACTAGTTTGAGAGGACCCACAATGTCATGGGGGCAGACTACAACAGTCACTCACGATGATTCTAAGGGGTGCACAATAAGGTGGGATCCTTATTCCTTAGAGGCCCTTAGTCTCACACAAGTTCACCCGACGGAGTGTTAACTCTAGGGGTTTTTGATGTCTACCAAGTCAGTCAAGAGGCAAGTGGCACCCTTGGAGCATGTAGTGTGTCCTGAAGTGCATGTTGTGAAATGGAACAAATGAGGTGAGTGGAACCCTTGGAGCACCTAGTGCGTCGTGAAGGGCACGTCGTGTTGTTGGTGATAGAGGAATGAACCTAGATGGCCTTAGGATGAATAACGGGTTAAGTAATTTTTAAAACAATTTCCCTAATTAAATGTCACCCAATACAATATTTAAGGTCTATGTCTAAATTACGTTAGTGGTAAAATTTAGTCTAGCTGTAAAAAAAATATATAATAAAAAAGAAAAAAAAATGATAATAATAATTAAGATAAAAACAACTTAAATAATAATTATGATCTTCGTAAAACCTTGTAACACAAAGGGAGTAATAAATTTAAATTATATATATATATATATGTGTGTGTGTGTGTGTGTGTGTGTGTGTGTGTGTGTTTTATCTTTTTGATAACTTAAAAATACTAATTAAATGATAAAAGGGAGAAAGGGTTAAAATTTCACACCTGCCTTTTTGAGTTCTAATTAAAAAGGGGAAAGAGGGAAAATCTAAAATTTTAGGAAACTAGGAAAGGAGGTAAACATAAAAAGGGAAAAAGGTAGAAGGTCAAACTTAGTAAAGCATCTACCATTTAAGAGATTTCTAATATAAACTGAGATAGCCATTTAATAAAAAGGAAAGTTATTAAAACTTGTAAGAGAATTTGGGGACACCTAGGAGTGATTCTAGGAGTAACTCTAGGTGGGTGAGGGAAATAAAGATAATTAATTAATTAAAGAAGTTAATTTATGGAGGAAGGAAGGGGATGGGTGAAACTTGTACAAAGAGGAATTTTTAGGAAATTAATTATAAAAAATTAATTAAAAGAGAATTTTTGGAAAGTAAGGAACCACGAAACTCTATTCAATTTAGGGAGGTGATGGAGGTTGGAGCATCTTCTATTTTGTGTAACGTTACACTGCAGAAATATCTACTTGACTAATTTACTTGTGGGATTTGGGATACCCAGCTCAGAGAGGAGTGGTAGCTCGGCCTTACAAGACGAGCTNAGGAAGGGGATGGGTGAAACTTGTACAAAGAGGAATTTTTAGGAAATTAATTATAAAAAATTAATTAAAAGAGAATTTTTGGAAAGTAAGGAACCACGAAACTCTATATAATTTAGGGAGGTGATGGAGGTTGGAGCATCTTCTATTTTGTGTAACGTTACACTGCAGAAATATCTACTTGACTAATTTACTTGTGGGATTTGGGATACCCAGCTCAGAGAGGAGTGGTAGCTCGGCCTTACAAGACGAGCTATGAGCTAATCGAAATCTCTGGATAGTGTGTGTGGCCCCTTTGCGGCTCGGGGGGCTAAGGGGGAAGAAGAGTACCCCTAGCATTGGTTGGGAGGTACCAGTGAAGTATCGATAGTCGGCGAGCAGGAGCTGCACAAAGCGCGTGGGACGTCATTCAGAGCAGGTGATCAGGCAATGATATGCTCTCTTTATTTTGTATGGTAGATTGTATTAGGACTTATGCTTGGATCTGCTTATTTAATGGAAAAGTAAAATGATGTTTTTAAAATTGATGATTGAACCTTTCTTAGACTAGCTCAATGGTTTTTGACTTCCATGGCCTTCGTTTTCCCACATGTCTTGACCACCTTGCGATGTTGATTATGACCTTCATGGTTGTTTAGACTTCATCCCTAGCTCACCAGTCCTCGCCTGAGCAATCGGTCAGGAGCCTGATCTACGGTCGTCACCTTGGTGTTAAAAGACCTATGGATCTCAACGCCCTACTTTTTTGTGCGAGGATGATGAGTGAAGGAAATTCCTGTCATCCATCTACTTGGGCCATTTGTCCTTGGATGATTGTTGTCTTGTGTCCTAGTTGGTTTATCTTTGCGGTCATCTCAATGACTTTCCCCTTGGATCCTTGCGCTCCTCTTACTGTTCTCTATGGTTTTACATTTGACTATGTTTTTATGCTTTTATGGATAATTTACTAAGTGTTCTATGCATTGATAATAATTTAACTCTGCTTTTATATTAACGAATAATTTATCTCTGCGCTCACAATCTTGTTGTCCAGCGAATTACTTGTTCTCTACAATTAAAGTGTAATTCGGGGGCGAATTAACCTTGTGATTTTACTCCTCATCTCCATATTCCTTAGACCGATAATTCTTTAACCCCTCAGCCATAGGTTTGATCCTTTCTCCTGCTTATATTTTTATTTCAATAGAGAACCTCACCCAGTGAAGGTTGTCATGTTAAAACTTCACCTGATTTTTTTTACAAAAACGAATTACTTGGCAAAAATGTTTCTTCGGCAATGAAATTCCCATTCTGGTGCGTTTCTCACAGAGGTTACCTTATTTGTGTAAGCGCAAATTGTTGACTTCGTTTGTTCTTGAATAGACATGATTTTTTTCTTATCTAATGATGAAAACAAGGTGAATCACTTTGGGGTGTTGGGTACAGGGATTTKCTTATTTATCAATGACTGAAAGTGTGTATTCCATATGGTGTGGTTGGTAGAGTGATTTTTCCTTTTATGTTAATGCCTACCAGTAATCCCTTTATGGTGCGTCTCTGCACAGCGCTCACGCCTATTAAAATCGGTAGTGAACTAATTATCTTTTGATGAGCCTGTACAACACATGCTATTTAATTTTGACAGCAAATAAAAATAAAATAAAATAAAACCCCTTCTGGTGTGCATATAAAATGATTTTCTATTTCATTGTTGGAAGCCATTACGTAACGTTCTGGTGGGTATGGTACAATGTTCATGCTTTATTTAAGACCGATGATGGCTTCTTACTTGACGTGGACATTTTCCTGAAGTTTGCATTGGCATCATTATATTTCCCTTGCCTAAAATTTAGCCTTGCATTACTTAAAGGCACCTCAGTAATTGCATTTATTGCTTTGAAGATTTATGTTTCTAAAACAACTCATGTGGCCTGGGTGTCTGGAATTTGTCCATGTTCGACACACATGCATTTGGTTATTGTCAGCCAGTGCATAAAAGAATTATTCATATTTTTATTGTGTGGTGTTTTAATTCAGCATACCTGGGGACTTGTGAACTGCATGCATTATGTTTTCTCTTGTGTTGACAGCCAGCGCTTCAACTGAAAAATATAAAACGCTCTCTAATATGATGCATTGTAGTTAGAAGGCCCAGGAAACTTCTAACCTGCCACATTACATATGGTTTGACAACCCTTGTGACTTTACATAGTAGTCTTACAGTATTAAAATACTTTATTTTTATATATGAAATTCGCTCCACGATTCCATCAAAATTACTTTTAAAAGAAAAAAAAAATACATATATAAACATTCGTGGTCTTCGATTTTCTGTGTTGAGATTTATTGTACATTTACACAACCACTTCTTACCCTTTGATAGCCACCTCATGCATTTTATGAATGGCATTTTTGACCAACGCATTATTCAAAGTTACTTGGACACCAACTGTCACTCGTGTATTAAGGTTGTGTTTATTAATTCTTACAGTCTTGTCCTTAAATGCCTTATCATTTTCATCATTAATTATTTTAACGTCTTGCCAGGTTAATTGATATTAAAAGCCTTATTGTTAAATGCCTTGTTTTTGGCTTTACGATTAAAGGTCTTGTTATTTGCCTTATTGGTTATATAATAGTCGCATTCTACTTTAAGATTGTTTCTATGGTTATCAAGAGTAATGGCTCGTTGGTTGGAGATTTGATTAGAATAGATGTGACCCTAAAAGATGTGTTAATGATTTAAATTGATTGGTGAGTAAAGATTGGAAGGCTTATTTTTAACTTGCAAAATGGGTTGTGTGATGTCTATTGATGATAAATTAATGGCTAAATTATAATTTAGACAAGCTAGTTAGATTAAATTAATGAGTAATTATATCTTTAAATTATTAGCCAAAGTTGAAGTTCAGACTTGCTTAGTGATGTCCATTTAACGTTGAATTAAATGGTATCTTGATGACCTTTTGTAATTTAAAATTGTGCAAATGGGTTGGATTTAAGACTAATTTATATTGTACCTTGATGCCATATTGCACTTTAGACATGCAAAGTTGGGCTCATAATAGATGATTAAAATAGATTGTAATTATTGACTAGCTTGACTCGACGATTGTTTGGGGATATCGGCGAAGTCATTTTTGGATGGCGTTGCCCATTGAGGGTGTTGTTGTTCATCACTTAATGTTTTTACTTGGTTGTAACTTTTAATGTGCTTGGTTGCTCACTGAAGGGTTCTAGTTACTTGTGTGATTAAATTTCGGTGCGTTAGGTTGTTAGGATGATTGTCCTTAACTTAGTAGGCTTGGTCTACTTGTGTCGGGTAGGATGTAGACACCTCCTTGTTCCTCAGAACAATCACTAGCCATGAGACCTTAAATGGTCAAAATCGATGGGAACATGGGCTTGAGCATTGCTTATGTGTCCTAGAGGTCCTAACCATTGCAAGGTAGGACGAGCTGGTAGTCATTCTTATTCTTCGTCGGTTGATTGTCGTTCACTGATTCCAGATGCTTGATGTACTTCTTAGGTCGTTATGTTGTTGTCGCGTGAGTTGCATGTGTCATGTTCGTCATCATGTGGCGATTTTGAGTATAATGTCTTTATTACCCTTCTACACACGCACACACAAAAAACAAAAATTGCACTTGTTATGTGAGGCTTGTTGTTGTAACGAAATGTCAGGTTTGTTACATGACCAATGTTTCCTCAAAACTTGGTCGAGGGCCAACAGGTCCCCAACACTCACCTATGACTCATCCTGAGTCACTCATATCGGGGCAGTGCTGCTTCGAAGGCCTCGATCTTTGCTCGAGCTACCTCGACTTGTTTCTTCGCCTGAGCTTCCTTCTCAGCGAACTCCTTGATTATTTTCTCTGTAACAGGCCCTTCCAAGCATTGTTACACTGTGGAAACCACTTGGTCCAGTTGCGATCCTTTCCCTTCAATCTCTTCAAACACTGCATAGGCTTCCTCCTGCACCGGTTGTAGCCTCTATGTGACCTCCATGACTCTACCCTGGATGGTATTAATTTGTTGCTGGGTTGTGCGATTTTCTTGTGATATCTTCATTCTCTCGAACGCAGTGAGTGACTTCATCTATGTTTGTAGTGTCAGTTCCTGTTGTTGCGCTTTCTGTAGTTGTGCTTCCAATTTTCTAAGCTATGGTTATTCTATGAGGTGTTTGTAGGTCTGCGCACTTCTGTCACTTAGTTGCTTGCATTATAAGGTGAGGATCTTGATCCTTCCAACTGCGCTCTTAGCGAATTCCTCCCTCTGATCATTCACTTCCTGTGGAGTTCTTGGTACTTCTTGAAGCTCCAACTCTGTTACCCTTTCTTGAGGTGGTTGGATGGCCTCAACGAGCTTCATCACTTAGACCTCAATTGCTTCGTGTTCATCCTGTGTCGAGGCTAGCACAGAGCGAAGTTATTTTCTTATTAGTTCCTTGACTGCAGTCTTCTCTCAGCTGGTCCTTTTCCTTTTGTATCTTCTCTTTTTCTCCCTCAAGAATCACCCATAATTCATCCCTCTCATTCTCATAAGCTGTGACACAGTATCACACAACTTGTTGTTGCTCCAATATCTCCCCTTTCTCTTTCTTCGGGGATTCTATAGCCTGCTCCTTTTCTTCTTGGATTCATTGAAGTCAAGCCTCTATTGCATTTTACAATCTTCTAAGTTGGGTGGGTTCATCCCCCAACTCTATAGTTTCCAACAGGGAAGGTGCAGTAGAGACTGCGCAACTCAAGTGAATGGCTCGCTGAATTTCCTATAGTTCCTTCTCAACTTTTACATACATATCCTCCTGCTTCATGCCATATCTCTGTAATAGGTCCTCGGGCGTATCTTCCATGCTCCATGGAATAGGATTATATCATCTTCTGTGAGGGTGGCCTACATCGGGGGCTTACTAGCGTGGGTCTTCTTTCTTGCTGAGAATTTCTACAGAGAAACTTTCCTCTTATTTGATGTTTCAGCCTTAGTAGGGGGATCCTTCGACGGTGTAACTTCACCTTCTCCTTGATTTTCTCCTTCTTCCCCTCCTTCTTCTTGATTTAATTTTATCTCCTCCTCCTCCTCCTGCGGGTGAGTCAGGTCTACCTTCTTCTAATGCACTGTCCTCCTCATCAGTTTCTATGTTTTGAACTTCCTCCTTTTTCTTCTACTTCTTCACACTGGTATGTCCAAGATGATCATCCTGGGTGACCAAGGGGCTTCCGATGATGTCAGGGTCAGAGAGTTTTGCATCATCAACCAATACAAGGAAATCTGTCAGCCATTCCTTGGTGATCTCCTCCATATCTCCATTGGTCACCTTATAGTAAGACTATAATTGCTCCTTTCTCTCATCCCTATGTGCAGTGATATAAATGAAATATCGATCTGTGCAGAAATTAGCCATTGGTCTGTACTGGTGCAATGTTCGCGGAGTCATGCATGGGAACAACTCAATAGCAGCCTTCAGCTGCTGATAGTAAGTGTGGAACACTGTGTTCGACTGCCACTACTTCGACATGTCATTCATGTACCATAAGGTTGAGAAATTCACAGCCAACAGCTCTGCTGGTTCCATCTCCGGGAAGGCCGCTCCTTCCAGCATTTTCTAAGAGAAAAATGCGATCAACACCAACAACTAGCTAAAATGGAACTTGTATCCTTGGTCCTGCACTTCACGATAGTCTTTCTTGAGCTTGTTGAGGAGGTAGCTTGCCCAATTCATTTGAATACCCTCCATGCACTTTCCTACTAGGTCCACCACGAACCTAGTGACCTGCGTGGGGTGGTTCTTTCTGACGAGATTTCCAGCTATAAGCTAACAAGATAGGCACACTGTGCCATCCCGGATGAAAAATACCTTGTAGCCTCGCTTTCCCTTTTCAACTTCATCATATGTGTCCTTTATTCCCTATTCCAGGGAGCGATCTGAGGCCTTCCCTGAGTATAACTGTTGAGATTCGGGGCTCTGTATGCTCAGTCCTATGATTAGGTGGATCAGCGATAGATCCACAGTGATGCACTTGTTGAGCCAGAAGTATCCTCCATGATAGCGCACTAAGAGGATTTTAATGCAAGTGTTAACCTCCTAATGTTGGCCAAAGTGAGGGATATTCATCACATTGAGTATCGTGGACTACACGAGCTCCTTTATCCAAGGATGGGAGATGATGTGAGGCTTCTTCCTAGTCATCTTCATCAGATATATGTTCGACGCAAGCATCGTGTAGTTCTTTCTATCCCCAAGGTTGAAATCATTGTTCTTCAAGAATAGGATCTATCCCAACTGGCTTCCTTCTATGCATATCCCCTTCAGTATGTTCGTGGTGATCAATGTATACTCAAACTCTTGTGGAATGTTGTCACGGTTAACCGTTGTAGCCAAAGGCGGGATGCAATCGGGTAAGATCGAAGGGTTCTGCTTCGTGTTAGCCAGATCATCGCAATGCTTACTTCGATTCTTAGTAGCAGGTTGCGACACCTTTTAAGCAACATCTGGTCAAGCGGGATGCTTGACTTCCCCTGGTTGATGATGCATGTACTCCCTCAGACATAACTTTATCATCCATAAATGTTTTAAGAACCTCTTTGTCGGATTTCTCTAGCTCTATGTGCTCGGTCGACATTCTCATTTTTAACAAATAAGTCGGGGTAGGTAAGCATATAGCGGGGTAAAAAATAGATGGAGAGGTCTGATAGCATAGTTTGACACACAAAATCACATCTCTGTTAGCTCAGATAATCAGAGGTGGAAAAAAGTGGTCTCGACGCAATGTCCGACGGGTTAAATAAGAGAGTGTCATAATGGATTCCTACAACAAGAAGGAATGTCTCAATCAATATGAATTAGTCTATCAGGTTGCGGTATTAATGTCCCAAATGTTTTCTAGTAACCCATAGATGTGTTTCCTATCCATTCGGAGCAACAATCTAATGGTTAGGGAACCTCCAATGATCATATAGCTTCACTGGAAAAAAGTTCCATCCTGCGTGGTTTTGTTGTTCTGGTGATGTTCAAAGCCTGCAAGCTTGCCTCCTGCGAAGTCTTTTCTGGAAATTCCTTTAGTTTTTCTAACTTGTCTTTTTTTGTACTAATATTCCTTGCCTTCTTTCTTGTGATCTGAGTCTCTGGATTCCTCTTTCCATTCTTATTCTTATCTTCTAGTAGCATAGTAGCTTCACACTGTTGATGAGCTTTTAAAGGGTTCAAAGGCAATACTTCTTCTCTTATTAACTTCAGGGTGGGTATCTTTATTACATGGATAGGTCCTTCAAACCTTCTTGCATTCTTTCAACCTCGATAGCTAATTCTCTTGTGTTATGTTGCTTCGACTCAATTTCTTGTTCTTCCATCAACTGATCTATTCTTGTAGCTATGGAATCCCTTAGTTCTTTCTTTTTATTTTATGTAGTTTCTTCCTCTGCTTTCCTTCTAATATGATGCTTCTCGATCCAATTCGTTCCTAACAAAAGTGGAAAAGGGGCGTTGTTCTCAACAAACCTAATAACTTCAAATTCTTCTTGAGTCGATGTTTCATGGATGATAACAGGTACATTAGTAACTCTTCCACTCAGTGTTATCATCTTTCCTTTGAATAAGCCTATCCTTCTTAGTGAAGGTACCACAATGGGTTTTCCCAAAATTTCCCAAGTGCTTTCTAGAATAATATTCACATGTGTTTCCTCATCCAAGACATGATCTATGTCAAAGTATCATATTCTTGTACTTATGTACTATTTTTCTTTCAAGATATCTGACAAACTGATATCTTTGTGATCATTCATCAATTCTTTCAACTGTTCTAATGTAGTCTGAACATCCTCTGATTCTTTCTCTTTCTAATCTTATAACATGCTCTTATTCTCATGACTTATGTTCATATTTTCTACTTTAGCTATCATCCTAGGGCAATACTCAAATTTATGACCAAAAATTTTACAACAAAGACAAATAGGACCTATACCAGGGAATTCCTTAGAAAGATGCCTCAGTCTTATGCAATTATAACATATTGTAAATCCTCTCTTTCTCTTGTAATTTCCCCAACTTCTCCCGTACTGCACACTAGGGTCACATTGCTGGTCCTCCAATCTGCAAAAAATATTTCTAGGTTCCTACATCCACTTATTAGTCCAAAAATTATTTCTATGCATAGTAATATGATGTAGGAGCATCTCTCCAACTCAGCAAAGCGCCAACCAACTTGCACATTCAATGCGCATTCAATGGAGGAGAGAGGTGCCAACCCTCTCATTTTCAAATTTGAAAATGTAATAACTGTTGTAAGGCCAAAGAGCCACACAGATGCCTTTGTGCATGTAGTAGATAGGGTCACCTTTAATGGTTGACAGGATGAGATCTATATCCGATTTGGACTAGACAGCCATTGAATGTAATTCAATGTAATTTATGAGAGTAGGTGAGATGGAGGGAAGAGCTTGAGCAACCCCCTTTTGTAAAAATATCTTTTGTATCTAGAATTCATTAGTTTTTGGAGGAGAGAAGACGAGAATTGAGACTCTGTTGTAGTCCAAGATTTGTACACATTGTAATCCGACATTTATGTTAATGAGAACAGAGAATTTTTTCCTGCATATGATTATGTGTGTTTATATTTCTTTCATGAATGCTATGTATGTGTTCATTTTATGTTGTAGATGTATGTTAGTTTCCATATGCAGGGATAGACAAAATTTCTTATCTGTGAGTTTTCTTTGATTTCGGTCTGGGTTCTTTATGGCTTCATGAAAGAGGTTGCATGAAAGAGTGTTGAGGGCTCTGTAAGCCAGTGCAAGAGTGCACATCCAGGTTATATGGAATTCAGGCAAAGAACGTGCTAGGAGGGAATACCAAAGGAATCATTAACTCAAGGGAGAATCCTCAAGGTTGTTTAACACCTTGGAGGTAATACTGTGCAGAGGAGGGCACAGAGAGGAGATAGAGTCACTGAAGGTTCTGTAAATATCTACCAGGAGGGCATCGAGCAAGTGCATAGAGTGCACAGAAGAACTCTATTTTTAGTTCAAAGAAATGAGCAGTGTCTAGGAGAAGACCCTCATAAAGTTGTTGAATACTCTGTAGGCTCAGCAAGGTGTGATTAAGTAGGAGGTTTCCAGGAAGGCACCAAATTCCCATTTGAAAGGAAAGACAAGGGCCGAGTCCCTCAGAGAATTTGAGTCAGCAAATCTCAGAAGGAATAGTGCATTTGCGCATAGAGTTCCAACAGAAAGGAACCAAAGGCCGAGGATCTTCGAAGTCCAAGCCTCAGACAAAGCTTAGGAGAGATAGCAAGAAGCTGGATGTACATTGCAAGTAAGGTTCTAGGGCCTACATCAAATTTCAAGTTGACCAAGCTCAGGAGAGGTAGTGTTTCCAAAAATGCAAACGAGACCTAAAGGATCAGGGCTCGTAGGAGAAATATCGAAGGTCGAGACCTTCGAAGCATGGAAACCTCCTAAGGGAAGAAGGAGAAAAAGCTTAGGATGAGGAGATAATGTTGTCATTATATCAGATGGATAGATGAGATCTAGACCGTTTAACTTCACGTCTATATGCACAGAAGAGTGTGCAGGAGGAAACAGGTCTGAACCATCAGATCTGAGCGTAAAGCACCGATAACCGTCGGATCCAGAAGAATATGCACGAGGTTTAACCTTGTGTATGCAGAGGAGACTACACTCATCAAAGTTCTGATTAGATCAGCACCATCCATCAGAGAGGACGCGTGGTAGAGATCCACATATATCAGAGAATCAACTACTGGGAGAACGAGAGTGAAGACTCCCCTAAACTCATGAAAGGTGAATCATCGGTTTGAATCCAGGCCATCGTTTGTCCTGACATCATCATGATTGTCCCTTTTCAGAGGATGCATGGCAGGGGTCCACATAAGTCAGAGGTTTAAAAGGGGAAGAGTTGACATCATCGTGGTCGTCCATCAGAGAGGACACATGCCGAAAGTTCAGCGTTTTGCTGACTCGCTACTAAAGAAAGTCAACGGAGGGAGCAACGAGAACTCACAATAGGCAAAATTGATATTTAATCGCAACTATTGATAGAGGACATACTTGAACCATTGATAGTCTAAGGGGGAATTATTGACATTTGGGTATCGGGAGCTGGTAGGACATAAGTCTTTGACTTCCACATCGTCGATATGCAAAATGCGACGAGCACCTTTTGCGCTCATTCGGTGATCACAATACATAGTCACATGGAAAGAACCCAATGGAGTAACTAAAGACCTGTTAGCCCATTTCGGGGTTTGGGGTTTGGAGGAGTCAGAGGAGCTCACAAACAGGAGTCCCGAAGTCGTGAAATGAGATTTTCCCTTGGAGGAAAAGGTTCGTGGTCACATCAGTTGATCAGATTGGTTGAGATAGGAGAAGGAACTAGCGTTTTCTAGGCCCCATTTTGGGGTTCGTGGTTTCATAGATCTGGGGTGTTGGTTTTGTATCATGCTAACACTCTCGAAGTCGCGATTTTTGAAAGACACCTTCTGGCATGGCTTGAGGTCATAGCGTAGCTGTCACGTGGGAGAAAAGCTCGCACCTTGTGCTTAGTTGCGCAGGGAGGGTCTCAAAGAGGACCTATGGATTTGTTCAAGGGTTCCAGTACAGAACAAAAGGAGCTTCTTCGACTCGGGGATTTTGGAGAACTATCCTTGATCGGGAGTTCTGCAGGCCCTCTCGAGGTAGAGGTAGGAGGTTTGCATCAAGTGCTATCAGATCGAGAGTCTTCGTTTGTAGATTTCAGGAGAAAGAGAAAGAGGAGAAAGTTGTTATCTTTGTTTTCAGGTAGCAAGCAAAGATGGACAAAGAGCTCAGTGCGATAATAACATAAATGAATAGGATTGCATTTAAGATGCAACATGATGCAAGGATGTGTTCAGTGTATGAGTTTCCCATGAAGAAGAAGGTAAAATGGTCGATTAAGAAATTGTTGGCTAGAGGACAAATAAGGTTGTTGAAGATAGGGTTGAGGTATGTTGAAAACCTAGGAGGTGAAGAGGAAGTGGTTCATATCTATGAGACAGAAGATGGGAGAAATCTCAATGATTATGAGGAGAAGAGATCACTGGATGATCTCAGAGACTGTCAGGCATACAGTAATGAAAGTCCAGATCAGCAAGGAAAGTTGATGAAGAAGGGTCAGAAATACATTATGATCGTTGGGGGAATTGAAGTATTCCTACCAAATGGCCTAGTGGAGGCTAGGGAATGTGTTGCAGATGTAGCAATAGAGGAAGGACATCCAGCAGTGACTATCATATAGGAATAAGAGGTGGATCAGGTGTTGATATCTTCCCCAACGGAAGAAGAGCATGCAGATAAGATGCTCACTCCATGGGAGTTGGAGTTGGAGATGCTGGAGGATTGGTTGAACAATACAGAGCTGGTAGATGATTTCTATGAGCAAAAAGTCACGCAGATTGTAGGAGAAGAGCATTAAGAGGAATTGCTCAAAAATTTCATCTAGGGATCTAAACAAGAAATGATTGTAGCGTCGAGGTCTGTAGCAGAAGATGATGTGGAATTCCAGTCTGAAGAGAAGCTATAAGAAGCTGGAGTTGAACCAGGAACAACAAAGTTGTCAAAAGGAGAAGTTGAGCAGCAACTCAGTGATAAATCTACAAAAGAATTTTGTGACAGAGTGGCAAGTCAAGGCCACAGGAGATGGAGAAAATCACAAGGGGGATCAAGTTGATCTACCCATTGATAGGGGAGAAAGGAAGCTGGGAAGGTTGCATGAAGAGGAGAGCTAGCCACTGGAGTAGTTGGACAGGGTGATAGAAGAAATTAGAAGGCTAATGTTGAGGTCAACAACAAAAACTTCCAGTGAGGAGAAGCTAAGTAGAGGAATACCTACAAGAGAAACAAGGCAGCAACAACAGAGCAGTGGAGCAGATGGACATCTCCAAAAGACAGTTTGGGATTTGGGTGGATTTCAACATGGCTAGGGAGCTCATGAATTTTTCACAGCAGTGAAGTATGATGTAGGAGCATCGCTCCAACTCAACAAAGTGCTAACCAGCCAAGACATTCAATGCACATTCAATGGAGGAGAGAGGTTCCAAACCTCTCATTTTCAAATTTGAAAATGTAATAACTGTTTTAAGGCCAAAGAGCCATGCAGATTCCTTTGTGCATGTAGTAGATAGGGTCACCTATAATGGTTGACAGGCTGAGATCTAGATCTGATTCGGACTAGACAACCATTGAATGTAATTCAATGTAATTTATGAGAGTAGGTGAGATGGATGGAAGAGATCGAGGAGCCCCCTTTTGTAAAAATAAATTTTGTATCTAGAATTCATTAGCTTTTGAAGGAGGAAACAAGAGGAGAGCCGAAACTCTGTTGCAGTCCGAGCTTTGTACACATTGTAATCAGACATTTATGTGAATGCGAAAAGAGTTTTTTTTCTAGCATACGATTATGTTTGTTTATATGTCTTTCATGAATTCTATGTACATGTTCATTTTATGATGTAGATGTATGTTAGTTTCCATTTGCAGGGATAGAAAAATTCTCTTGACTATGAGTTTTCTTTGATTTCAGTCGGGGTTGTTTGTGGCTTCATGCAAGAGGTTGCATGATAGAGTGTTGAGGGCTCTATAAGCCAGTGCAAGAGTGCACATCCCATTTCTATGGAATTCAGCCAAAGAATGTGCCAGGAGGGTAGACCAGAGGAATCATTAAATCAAGGGAGAATCCTCAAGGTTGTTGAACACCTTGGAGGTAAGACTATGCAGAGGAGGGCACAGAGAGCAGATAGAGTCACTAAAGGTTCTGTAAAGCTCTACCAGGAGGGCATCGAGCAAGGGCATAGAGTTCATAAAAGAACTCCATTTTGAGTTCAAAGATAGGAGACGTGTGTAGGAGAAGACCCTCTCAGAGTTGTTGAATACTTTGTAGGCTCAACAAGGTGTGCTTGAGAAGGAGGTTGCCAAGAAGGCACCAAATTCCCCTTCGAAAGGAAAGACAAGAGGTCGAGTCCCTTAAAGAATTCGAGTAAGCAAATATCAGAAGGAATAGTGCCTCTATACCCAGAGTTCCAACAGAAAGTAGCAACACACCGAGGTTCTCCAAAGTCCAAGCCTCAGAAAAAGATCAAGAGAGATAGCATGAAGCTGCATGTAGAGCACAAGGAAGGTGTTAGGGACGACGTCAAATTTCAATTTGACCAAGATCAGGAGAGGTGGTGTTTCCAAAAACGCAGATGAGACCCAAAGGATCATGGCTCATTGGCGAAATATCGAAGGGCAAGACCTTTGAAGTGTGGAAAACTCCTAAGGAAAGGAGAAGGAGTGAAATCTCAAGAGGAGGAGCAACAACTGTTGTTAGATCAGCTGGAGAGACGAGATATAGACCGTTGAACTTCACATCTAGATGCACAGAAGAGCGCACAGGAGGAAACGGGTCTGAACCATCAGATCTGAGTACAGAGGACCGATAGACTTCGGATCCAGAAGAAGATGCACGAGGTTCAACCTTGTGTATGCAGAGGAGACTAGACTCGTCAAATTTCTAATTAGATCAGAACCATCCATCGGAGAGGATGCGTAGTAGAGATCCACATATATCAGAGAATCAACTAGCAGGAGAATGAGAGTGAAGACTCCCTCAAGCTCACAAAAGGTGAATCACAGATTTGAATCCAGGTCGTCGGTTGTCCCGAGATCATCGCAACTGTCCCTTTTCAGAGGATGCGTGGCAGGGGTCCACATAATTCAAAGGTTTAAAAGGGGAAGAGTTGACATCATCGTGTCCATCCATCGGAGAGGACACATGCCAAGAGTTCAGAATTTCGCTGACTCGCTACTAAATAAAGTCAACGGAGGGAGCAGCGAGAACTCACGACAGGGGAAATTGAGATTTAATCGCAACCATTGATTGAGGAGAGACTTGGACCGTTGATAGTCCAAGGGGGAATTATCTACATTCGGGTATCGGGAGTTGGGAGGACAGAAGTCTTTGACTTCCGCATTGTCGATATGCGACATGTATGATTTTAAGGATGGAAATTTATTTTAAAATGTAGAAACCTTGGCGAATCTTCCTAATCGTTCATATTCCAACTATAAATGTTTGGCAATATTTTCGTAAAAATATTCAAATTTCTAAGGATTTTATATAGTTTATATAAAATTTTGGCGATTTTCAAGGTAAAATAATTTTATCCTACGGAATTTGGGCGAATCATTTTAAGAATAGCGAATATTTTTTTGGAAAAAACCATGGAAAATTATCCCATGAGCGAAATTTAGCCCCTAAAATCATCCCTTATGTGGAATGTGACGAGCACCTTTTTCACTCAGCCGGTGATCACAGGACATAGTGACATGGAAAGAACCCAAGGGAGGATCTAAAGACCTGTTAGCCCATTTTAGGGTTTGGGGTTTGGAGGAGTCAGAGGAGCTCCACAATAGGAGTCCCGAAGTTGCGAAATGCGACATGCCCTTGAAGGAAAAGGGTCACATTCATGTCAGTTGATCACATTATTTGAGATAGGAGAAGGAACTAGTGTTTTCTAGGCCCCATTTTTGGGTTCGAGGTTTTGTAGATCTGGGGTGTTGGGTCTGTATCACGCCAACACTCCCGAAGTCGTGATTTGTGAAAGATTCCTTTTGGTGTGGCCTGAGGTCATAGCATCGTTCTCACGTGGGAGAAATGCTCATGCCTGGTGCTTAGTTTCTTAGGGCGGGTCTCAAAGAGGACTTGTGGATTTGTTCAAGGGTTCCAGCAGGGAACAAAAGGAGTCTCTTCGACTCGGGGAGTTTGGAGAACGATCCTTGACCAGGAGTTCTATAGGCCCCGTCGAGGCAAAGGTAGGCGATTTGCATCAAGTGGTATCAGAGTGAGAGTCTTCATTTGTATATTTCAGGTGAAAGAGAAATAGGAGAAAGACGTTATCTTTGTTTTCACATAGCAGGCAGAGATGGACAAAGAGCTCGGCACGATAACAACATAAATGAATAGGCTTGCATTTAAGATGCAACATGATGCAAGGATACATTGGGTGTATGAGTGGCCCATGAAGAGGAAGGTGAAATGATTGATTAAGAAATTGTTGGCCAGAAGACAACTAAGGTTGTTGAAGATAGGGCTGAGGTATGTTGAAAACCTAGGAGGTGAAGAGGAAGTGGTTCATATCTGTGATCCTAAAGCTGGGAGAAATCTCAATGATGATGAGGAGAAGAGATAACTGGATGATCTCAGAGACTGTCAGGAAG
This sequence comes from Picea sitchensis, assembly GCA_010110895.2. Classification (NCBI taxonomy): domain Eukaryota; kingdom Viridiplantae; phylum Streptophyta; class Pinopsida; order Pinales; family Pinaceae; genus Picea; species Picea sitchensis. The sequence goes on along the minus strand of SNQJ01S0009097.1, from coordinate 57,229 downwards.
ATAGTAATGAAATTTCATATCAGCAAGGAGAGTTGATGAAGAAGGGTCAAAAATACATTATGATCATTGGGGGAATTGAGGTATTCCTACCAAATAGCCCAGTGGAGGCCAAGGAATGTGTTGCAGATGCAACAAAAGAAGAAGGACATCCAACAGTGACTATCATAGAGGAAGAAGAGGTGGAGCAGGTGTTGATATTTGCCCCAGCGGAAGAAGAGAATGCAGATAAGATGCTCACTCCATGGGAGTTGGAGTTGGAGATGTCAGAGGATTGGTTGAACAATCTAGAGTTGGTAGATGATTTCCATGAGGAGATAGTCACGCAGATTGTAGGAGAAGAGCATTCAGAGGAATTGCTCGAAAATTTCTTCCAGGGAGCTAAACAAAACATGACTGCAATGCTAAGGTCTGCAGCAAAAGATGACACATAATTCCATTCTGAAGAGAAGTTGGAAGAAGCTGGAGTTAAAATAGGAACAACAAAGTTGTCAAAAGGAGAAGCTGAGCAACAACTCAATGATAAATCTGCAAAACTAAATTTTGCGGTAGAGTGGCAAGTCAAGGCTAGAAGAGATGGAGAAAATCGCAAGGGGGATTGAGTTGATATACCGATCGACAGGGGATAAAGGAAGCTAGGAAGGTTGCATGAAGAGGAGAGCCAGCCACTGGATCAGTTGGACAAGGTGATAGAAGAAATTAGAAGGATGATGTCGAGGTCAGCAGCAGAAATGGCCAGTGAGGAGAAGCTGAGTAGAGGAAGACGTGCAAGAGTAGCAGAGCAACAAAAACAACAACAACAGAGTAGTGGAGAAGATGGACAAATCCAAAAGATAGTTTGGGATCCAGGTATATTTCAACATGGCTGGGGAGCTCATGAGTAGGAGCTCATGAATTTTTCACAGCAGTGGATTATGATGCAGGAACATCACTCCAACTCAGCAAAGCACCAGCTAGCCAGCACATTCAATGCACATTTAATGGAGGAGAGAGGTGCCAACCCTCTCATTTTCAAATTCAAAAATGTAATGATTGTTGTAAGGCCGAAGAGCCACGTAGATTCCTTTGTGCATGTAGTAGATAGGGTCACCTTTAATGGTTGACAGGCTGAGATCTAGATCCGATTTAGACTAGATATCCATTGAATGTAATTTAATGTAATTTATGAGAGTAGGTGAGATGGAGGGAAGAGATTGAGGAGCCCCCTTCTGTAAAAAGATCTTTTGTATCTAGAATTCTTTAGTTTTTGAAGGAGGAAAAAAGAGGAAAGCTGAGACTTTGTTGCAGTCTGAGCTTTGCACACATTGTAATCAGAAATTTATGTGAATGCGAAAAGAGCAGTTTTTCTTGCATATGATTATGTATACTTATATGTCTTTCATGAATGCTATGTATGTGTTCATTTTATGATGTAGATTTATGTTAGTTTCCATTTGTAGGGATAGAAAAAATTTCTTGACTATGAGTTTTCTTTGATTTCAGTCGAGGTTGTTTGTGTCTTCATGCAAGAGGTTTCATGACAGAGTGTTGAGGGATCTATAAGCCAGTGCAAGAGTTCACATCCAAGTTCTATGGAATTCAGGTGAAGAACGTGCTAGGAGGGCAGACCATAGGAATCATTAACTCAAGGGAGAATACTCAAGGTTGTTGAACACCTTAGAGGTAAGACTGTGTAGAGGAGGGCACAGAGAGCAGATAGAGTCATTGAAGGTTCTGTAAATCTCTGCCAGGAGGGAATCGAGCAAGTGCATAGAGTTCATAGAAGAACTCCATTTTGAGTTCAGAGACAGGAGAAGTGTCTAGGAGAAGACCCTCTCAGAGTTGTTGAATACTCTATAGGATCAACAAGGTGTGCTTGAGCAGGAGGTTTCCAGGGAGGCACCAAATTCCCCTTCAAAAGGAAAGACAAGAGGCCAAGTCCCTTAGAGAATTCGAGTCAGCAAATCTGAGAAGGAATAGTGCCTTTATGCCCAGAGTTCCAATAGAAAGGAACATCAAGCCGAGGCTCACCGAAGTCCAAGCCTTAGACAAAGATAAAGAGAGATAGCATGAAGCTGCGCATAGAGCGCAAGGAAGGTTCTAAGGACGATGTCAAATTTCAATTTGACCAACCTCAGGAGAAGTAGCATTTCCAGAAACGTAGACGAGATCCAAAGGATCAGGGCTCGCAGTAGAAATATCGAAGGGCGAGACCAACAAAGCATGGAAAACTCCTAAGGGAAGGAGAAGGAGTGAAATATCAAACGGAGGAGCAAAAAATCTCGTTAGAGAAGCTAGAGAGACGATATTTGGACCATTGAACTTCACGTCCAGACGCACAAAAGAGTGCGCAGGAGGAAACAGGTCTAAACCATCAGATCTGAGCACAAAGGACCAATAGTCATCGTATCTAGAAGAATATGCATGAGGTTTAACCTTGTGTATGTAGAGGAGACGAGACTCATCAAAGTTCTGATTAGATCAGAACCGTCCATCGGAGAGGATGTGTGGTAGAGATCCACATATATCAGAGAATCAACTATCGAGAGAACGAGAGTGAAGACTCCCCCAAACTCACGAAAGGTGAATCGTTGATTTGAATCTAGGCTGTCAGTTGTCCTGACATCATCGTGACAATCCCTTTTCACAAGACACATGGCAAGGGTCCACATAATTCAAAGATTTAAAAGGGGAAGATTTTACATCATCGTGGTCGCCCATTGGAGAGGACACATGGAAAGAGTTAATCGTTTCGCTGACTTGCTACTAAAGAAAGTCAACGTAGGGTGCAGCGAGAACTCACGACCGGAGAAATTGCAATTTAGTCGCAACCGTTAATTGAGGAGAGACATGGACCATTGATAGTCCAAGGGGAAATTATTGGCCTTGGGTATCGGGAGTTGGGAGAAAAAAATTCCTTGACTTCTACATCGTCGATATGTGAAATGCGACGAGCTCCTTTTGGGCTGAATCGATGATCACAGGACATAGTCACATGGAAAGAACCCAAGGGATATGCTAAAGACCCATTAGCCCATTTCAGGGTTCGAGGATTGGAGGATTTAGAGGAGCTCCACAATAAGAGTCCCGAAGTCACGAAATGTGACACGCCCTTGGAGGCAAAGGGTCATGGTCATGTTAGTTGATCACATTGGTTGAGACAAGAGAAGGAACTAGCGTTTTCTAGGCCCCATTTCAGGGTTCGAGGTTTCGTAGATCTGGGATGTTAGGTTTGTATCATGCCAACACTCCCGAAGTCTCAATTTGTGAAGGACGCCTTTTGGCGTGGTCTGAGGTCATAGCACCATGGTCACATGGGAGAAAGGCTCACGCCTGTTGCTTAGTTAAATAGGGTGGGTCTCAAAGACTACTTGTGTATTTTTTCAAGGGTTCCAGCAGGGAACAAAAGGAGCCACTTCGGCTCGAGGAGTTTGGATAACGATCCTTGACCGGGAACTCCGAGGACCCTGTCGATGCAGAGATAGGGGCTCTGCATTAGAATAACATATCTTTCTCTATTTCTATCAAATTTATTCATATCAACTCTTTCTTTTAACTATACCCTAGCTTTCAGACTAGGATAGAGTCTATCAAACATACCTAGATTCATGTTTTCGAAACAAAAAATTTCCACTTATCTTACCCTTATCAAAACACAAATATTTACCTCTTTAAAGATATTACCTCCTTTTCTTCAGATCAGGTTTCTCTCTTAGCATAGAGATTTGCAATTTAGGTAGAGTACTTCACACTACAACAATATATATACACACAAATCTTTCCTTTTCTTTACTTCAGTTCCCAACAATCACAGTTTTAGGTCCCAACAATAGAACCATTTGTTGGAACAGGGGCAGACCTAGGGTTCAACGCTTCAACAACACACCAACAAAACCCTAACTACCATCCCTTTCGAAAACACCTATGAAGAATATGCATTCTCACCTGGGGTAGAGACAAGGGGATTACAGGACTCAAGTGCATGTAACCAAGTTCGAACATAGATATGTGATTATAACACCTCGCAGAGTACTTAGGGACGACACCTATTAATTTTTTTATCTTTATTCACAACGCAGATCAAACCCTAAGTACAATTCAACGCAATAATAACGATAACATACACTTTGCACTTAGCATCAACAGTTAGATCTAACATATTCAACATAGACAAAGCACTAAGCATTCATAGATCTATCTATCATTCATGACATTCATTTCACTAAGAAAAAACATAAACATTATAGCACAAGTAAAACCATCAACACAAGATTTACGTGGTTCACCCTAGTGTGGGGCTACATCCACCAATGACTTCTTCTTCTTTATTAGTCTTCTTCAATATCTTACATTTTTCCTCTCCTGTGCACTAAGCCATAGAGCCAAGACTCGCACTGGATAGGTGATCTGCACACTACGCACTGGATCCACCTTCCACAAAATCAGGTCAAGGAAGAGAGCCAACTACTCTATCAAACACATAGCCTTACATGCATGCTCTATTCAAAAAATAAACTCATAACTACTTTCCTCTTGTACTTAGCTACTGACTTAGCACATAGCTACTTACATCGCTTTCACTTAGCCACTTCCTTCGCACATAGCTACTTACATCACTTGCACTTAGCCACTTACTACTTCTACATTACACCCTTACATATTTATACATTTACAAAAAGGCCTAATCATGGGTAAACCCATGGGTCGACAACCCATAAACCATTACATACACCCTAATGAAGCCCATGATGGGTCCACAAGCCCGCAAAATAAGTGAGATCCCATGATCTCAGCTCCGCCTAGGCACTCCATCTTCGACTGTTGCATCGAAGTCCAAAAGTGGTCAAAACTGACCAATGTTTCCTCAAAACTTGGTCGAGGGCCAAAATTTACAAAGACATAAATTAATCACACATGAACAAGATTAAGAAAATCACAATAATTTTATTAGTATTATTATCGAGCTCGAATTACACACATAATAATATGGCCTCTATGGGCACGTCCCTTGCGACCTATTCTAAATTGATAGTGGTCTATCTTCTAAGACCATAGTGTACATATAAGAATGAATATAAGGGTTGATTCATCACATTTACAATCCCTCTCAATGTATCGCTAGCAACATTTTTAAAACAACAAATTGACAAAAAACCCTAACGTTTTACAAAAAATAAGGAGGAAATTGTTTCCTCTTGCCACACTGCACCTCTAGAAGGTTTTATGTTTTTAATTTGACTTGGAGGGTATGATTCTCCTTCATCACACTCCAAGGGTAGAAAAATTTCATGTTCTCCTGATCATCTATTTTCATTATTGCACCATCTTCACTCTTTGGTCTTCCTTTTCCCCTCATGCATCACTCCATAACGATGATATTTTCCTCATTATCAACAATGATCTACAATTAAGCCTTTATATAAATCCTCCTCTTGGTTCTCTCTCTTAAAACCTCTATGAGAATCCATTGCTCTGGGATTCTGCAATCATGCTTACCTCCTCTCGTTGCAGGACTTTCTCCTGCTCTAATACCACTTGATGAATATTTTTTTTGGGGGTCCATCAAATCAATATTGACATGAGTTTTATCCTTGGACATGTGGGTTATTCATGCCTATGTCAATGGATTGAACACTCATCCATAGCAGGAATACAATTCCGCAATATTCTTCACCTGTTGTACCCTAGTTCACATTCAAAGTCTCTTTCTTGTATCAACTTCCATGAAGTTCATAGGAACTTCATTTTATATCACAAGTATCGACCTCATTCTCCTTACCCATTTCTCATTACAGACCTATTGATGTCACAGGTTAAACCCATGAGCATTCTCAGCACCCTCGAGGACTTGTTTGGTGTTAATCCTTCATGAATCACCTTTTTTTTATTATAGTGTTGGCTCCATTAAAACCTTGGATGGAAACCAAGTGTTAAAAATGTTACCGTGTTGGTCCTTTAACACAACCACATACACATAACCCTTACCAAAACTATTGATCGGGCTTGTTTGCCTCAACACATAAAAATTATCTATGAAAGTCTTCCCTGGTCTGATCTTCATGAGAATGGGAATCTATATGTGTCATGATCTCCATGCATCCATGATATCAGATCATTGGACCACCATCAATTCATCCTATGATCGATGGTGGATCTCTCTCCTCATTGAAATGAGAGAATTCTCAAGATTCAACATGGAACACTCCATCATGATCTCACTCCTTGACATTTACACATTCTAACTTACAGATTCAACAAGTTTAAATAAATAGGGTCTCAATGCACTTGTTTACACACACAGAAATTAATCACACATGAATAGGATTCATAAAATCACAATAATGATACTATTATTATCATCGATCTAAAGTTACACACACAATAATATGGCCTCTCTAGACCTGTCCCTTGTGGCTTGATTCTACATTGATACTAGTCCATATTCTATGCATGTAGGCTAGATATAAGAATGACTAAAGGATAGGATTATCTCATATCTGATCCCTCTCAATGTATCACTAACAACATTATTAAAAAAACAAATTGACAAAAAACCCTAAAATTTTACACAAAATAAGGAGGAAATTGTGTCATCTTTCCACGCTATGCCTATGGAAGGTAAGAAGTTTTGAATTTGACTTAGAAGGTACGATGCTCTTGTATCATCATCTGAGAATAACCTTGGAGGATGCATCTCTATTTCCCTATTCAAATTTCACCTAGGTACTAGTGAATTGTTGGTAGTGGCATGGAGGCTATGAAGATCACGAGAAACCACATTAGGTGATCTTTTTGTTGTAGTTGGGGTGGAGGTTTTTGAATTGGACCGTAATTACTTAGAGATAATTTCTTCATCTACCCGCCTAGAATTTTACTGACTAGTTTCTTCTTGCTGGTTCATTGCAGTAGAGGAGGAAAGAGGAGTAGAATCAAAGTGGTTGGACGAGGGGAGAGGAGAAGGATGTCAACCAACTAAGCCACAAAAACACCCTAAGCTATGACTGAGTTTTCCTCTTTCCTAAGGTATCATGATGGAGAATGGTGCTAAAATCAAGAGGGTATAAGCGAAGGAAATGGAAACGAACATAGGGAAGAAGACATAAAAGTAGAATCCAATAACCACAGCGATAGGTTTCCCAACAAGTGTGCAAGTGAATATGGAAATAAGCCAGAGCAGAGCTAAATTGGCTATGTTGAGGTTTGAGGCTATTAAAAACACCATTTCTCAATCATAAATGATTATAATCATTCCTTTACTAGTCCATATCTTGACGACCTATGACAATATCTTCATCTTAATGTTGCACATAAGAATAAGGTCGCAGGAACGAGAGTTGCATTAATGTATCAGCTTGGTTAGGAGGCTGAGTGTGGAGAGGATGTCGGAAACCAAGTTTCACTCTGACAGTTATGGCTAGGTGGAACTCCATCTAGGGTCTGATAATATATTTGATCTAGATCAAAGAAATCGTGAAGTTGTGGGGTTATGGAGTGTTTTTTTCTTGTAAAATAGATGTCCTGCTACCCATTGGTGACTCCAATATTGGTTAGTTTGTCTGCAACTCTATTGGAATATTTCATAACATGAGAGGGTATGACAACCATGGAAGGAGATACCAACAATTTGATGGATTCCAAGGTCCCGAGGAGATACCAAATTGGGGAAATATTTCTAGAGCTGATCCATGCTAAAGTTTGGAAAAGAGAGAGATGATGACTTGGGACTCCCCTTCCAAAATGAGATGATTTAAGTCAACTTGATCTGCATATTGAATTCCTCACATTAGGGCCCAACTTTATGTTGAATTATTGGTATCTTGGACTAGTATTCTTTTCATTATATGAGTTATGTTTGCATTGGCATCTCGAAAGACCAATAAAAAACTAGCATGTCCAGGGTTCCCCTTGGATGCACCATCAAAATTAATTTTAAGGAAGCCTCCTTGTGGATTTTTCCAAATTGCCAGGCTATGAACATTATTTGTGCGATTGAAAATATTGGTCTGGGGTTGGGTGAGATTTAGCTTCCATTGAAAGAGAAGGGAAATTTTCAGGGGGTCACATGAAAAGTATTATTCACTCCATTTTTGAGCTCATATTGTCTCTTTGATATTATCACATATATTGATCCACACTTGGGTTTCTAGAGATTGTTTGGAATGGAATATTATCTTATTTCATTCCTTCCATATTTTCTAGACCATGAAACATGAAAGGAGTTGCCAAAATTCTATTCAGAATTAAGTTTTTGAAGGATAATTCCCTGTAGCTCTCATTGGATTGGATTATTCTACCATGCTTCATGTTTTTCATCCTCATGGCCTTAGAAACAAAGTACGAAATGTTATTTCTGAACTAGAAGTGATTGAGGAGGTGTCCCATGGATCCCCACTGCATGAAACATAGTGGGAAATATGAGGGGCCTATGAAACCTCATTTTTTATGATTGTCCCAAGTCAATATTTGATATAGGACAAGTTGGTAGAGAAAGATGCACACTTTGTCCCAGAGGTGCACTTTCCATATACATTTCCAAATCTTATTAGTGGGATGAAGATGAGACTGAGCCATCAGTTTGTAGGATTATTTAGAGGTGAGATTTCCTAATGTGGAGTGGCCCCAACGAAGGATGTCCATTCCATGAAAGATTCAAATATTTCTTAGAGTAGCTTCATTCTTCCAACAAGTGAAGTTTCAATTTGGGGGAAGGTTGATATCCTCAAGGTATGGTTTCCGTTTTTTGCTACTCTTTGGCTCGAGGAGTTTGGAGAACGAGTACCTGTGGGCGGGTCTCAAAGAGTACCTGTGGATTTGTTCAAGGGTTCCAGCAGGGAACAAAATGAGCCACTTCGGCTCGAGGAGTTTGGAGAACGATCCTTGACCGAGAACTACGTGGACCCTGTCGAGGCAGAGGTAGGGGGTCTGCATCAGAATAACATATCTTTCTCTATTTCTATCATATTTATTCATATCAAATATCTCTTTTAACTGTACCCTAGCTTTCAAACTAGGACAGATTCTATCAAACATACCTATATTCATGCTTTCAAAACAAAAAATTTCCACTTATCTTACCCTTATCAAAACACAAAGCTTTACCTCTTTCAAGATATTACCTCTTTTTCTTCAAATTAGGTTTCTCTCTTAGCACAGAGATTTGCAATTTAGGTAGAGTACTGCGCACTACAACAGTAGATCTACACACAAATCTTTCCTTTTCTTTACTTCAGTTCCCAACAATCACAGTTTCAAGTCCCAACAATAGAACCATTTGTTGGAATAGGGGCAACCCCAGGGTTCAACGCTTCAATAATGCACTAAAGAAACCCTAACTACCGGCCCTTTTGGAAAAACCTATGAAGAAGATGCATTCTCACCTGAGGTAGAGACAAGGGGATTACAAGACTCAAATGTCTGTAACCAAGATGGGACATAGATCTGTGATTATAACACCTCACAGAGTACTTAGGGATGACACCTATTAATTTTTTAGCTTTATTCACATCGCATATCAAACCCTAAGTACAATTCAACACAGTAATAATGATAACATACACTTCACACTTAGCATCAATAGTTAGATATAACATATTCAACATAGACAAAGAATTAAGCATTCATAGATCTATCTATCATTCATAACATTCATTGCACTAAGAAAAAACATAAACATTATAGCACAAGTAAAACCATCAACACAAGATTTACGTGGTTCACCCCAGTGTGGGGCTACATCCACCAATGACTTCTTCTTCTTTATTAGTCTTCTTCAATATCTTACATTTTTCTGCTCATGTGCACTAAGCCATAGAGCCAAGATTCACACTGTATAGGTGATCTGCACACTGCTCACCAGATCCACCTTCCCGAAAATCAGGTCAAGGCAGAGAGCCAACTACTCTATCAAGCACATAGCCTTACATGCATGTTCTATTGCAAAAATAAACTCATAACTACTTTCCTCTTGTACTTAGCTAATGACTTAGCACATAGCTACTTACATTGCTTTCACTTAGCCACTTCCTTCACACATAGCTACTTACATTGCTTGCACTTAGCCACTTCCTACTTCTACATTACACCCTTACATATTTATACATTTACAAAAAAACCTAATCACGGGTAAACCCATGGGTCGACATCCCATAACCCATTACATAAACCTTAATGAACCCCATGCTGGGTCCACAAGCCCGCAAAATATACAAAATGGTATACAAAAAAACATACATTAAAACCCCCATTATTGGCAATAAAGATTTTAGTATATTTTCACTACAACTACAAAATTTTGGTGGTCGAAGATTCCACTAGAGGTTTTTTTGTTGATGCGCTTATATTTATAGTGCACAATAGTGCATTAATTATATATAATACACACTGCTACGATATGTATTCATAATCACCATGGTTTCCAAATATCTATACTATGAACTAGATCATATGACATATTTTTGAAGCTCTAAGGCACAATTCAGATGTTGAAATGACATGGGAATTTGTATCGATAATAAGCATTAGTGCACCACATGTAGACATGCACTAGGGTGCTTCTATCAACAATAGGAACTAGTGTGCCATAGCTTAAAATGCACCAAGTATTTAAAAATATATATTACATCGTTGTGTATGGTATATTTTATGAATCTCTGGTGCTTAGTCTATATAATGAAAGAATCAATATGTATATATCATATTGTGCATCACAAGTTCTTGTAATGGTGACGATACTAGTAATGGTAGTTGTAATTGTATTGTTGAATCAAGTGGTGTTTTTGTTGTCACTAAGAGAAGTAGGTATTTTATTATATTTATTCACGCTAGTGCATAATACTCATTTCAATGCTTTGGTGTGTAAGTAGGTATGAACTGCATGGTTGATTTAAAATTACTAAAATGTAGCAACCCAACAAACGGCTGCCGAGTTACTATTACTTCTTTTATTATTCCTTCCTCAGCGCTGGTCTAGCCATGCATCTTAAAACCATTCGGGACTGTAATTCCCCTATTCTTCCGGAGCGAAGGGTCTTCTTACCTCATCGAAATCGCATCCATAGTCTCTGCATTTTGCACATGTGTGGATCTCTATGATTTTATTGGTGGGTAAACTGCCAGAGGGATTCCGCATTTAACCTTTTCGATTTCTTTCGCTAAGGGATTTTGTTGCCACTAGTAATCTCTGAGAATCATAGTTAACCTCAACGATTTTCTCCTTTGGTAGAGAGAGTTATCCTTCACTTTCTCATCAAGTTTACCCTTTTTTGCAGCATTTTCATACGCTGTCTTATAAATTTTAAGCCCATATTTTTTTCTCCGAATTTATAAACTATGCTTAGATTTTATGCTCTGATTCTTACCCTCATTTTTTATAAATTTTCACTCTGCGTTTATACGTTTATCCCTGCGAATTTATGGGTATTGTATCCCTTGGCGATGTGCATCTCATGCGATTTATCTGCCACTTCCTTCCTTCACCCTCGAATGGTGGCTGCCAGGGATTTGTCTTTCCGTCCATTTATTACAAGGTATCCTTTAAATGCTAGGTAATTATTATTTTTTTTAACTATGGGAACAGCAACCTCTCAAGAGTATATCCAACAGCCCGCAAGTCAGATATATCAATAACTTGTTACTTAGCAGGGGCCAAGACGTCCCGAGTCCCACTGAAGTGAACCTCTATCCCAGGGGTCGTCTATCCTTCCAACCTTGTTACAACGGGCCAATATGAGCATCCCTACCCCGCCGGTTTTGAACTTGTGACCTCCCCAGAGATAACACATGTTCTTAACCATTGGGCCCACTCAGGTGCTCATAAATGCTAGGTAATTATTACTGTCCATTTTAGGGGATAGGTAATGGATTAAAGCATTGAATGGTATGGTGGCCCTAAGAAGTTGACCTCCCCGTGGTTCCTTAAATTGAAGGATTGATAGCCTAGAATATTTTAGATGGGGGTAATGCATAGTAAGTTCAATGCAAGTGTATTTGGGGAGAAAAATAACTCGGGATAGTTAATGCTAAATTTTTCTCAAGTCTCTGCGATCTCCTTTGACGATGGCATAGAGTGCTTCACTCGCCCATCCTCCTTCCTTGTAGGTTTTAATGTCTAGTTAAGGATTGCGCGACTGCGGTGTAGACTTGTGTGACGTACTAGATAAATCGTACCTTGTTGGGCGAGATTTTATCGTTTAAACAATCCTTGTTGTTAAGTAAAAATTGATGATAGACATAGCATTCCTTTTTGGTCTCCGATTATGTTTGGTAGAACAAATAGTTCGTAGGGGTCTAGAGTAATAATACCCTTGGAATAATAAAAATCTCTACCGGATTCTATGAAGATTCCTATGGCCCTAGTGGTCCTTGCCAGCCTGTGAGTTCTTCTTACTCCTTATACATAATTAATTATTGAAGTTTGATTAAGTTTAAGCATTTTACCTTGTGCCATAAAAATGAAGTTGACGATAAGTCTTGTGTCATGAATTTAATGTTGAGTGATGAATTATGTAGTTAGTTGGATGTATGGTGAGTCTTAGTAGTTATTTTACTCTTACGCCATTAAAGGAGTTGATGTAGGATTGTTTAAGTGATTAGATCTCTTTGCGCAATGAATTAAATAATGATACTCTTGTGCTTCAAATTTAAGGGGATGTATAATTTAATGTATGTGATTAGATTTATTTACGTAACAAATAAATAAATTTGATTACCTTGTGCCTTATCTTATGTCATTGTATGATGGATTTAGTTAATCGATTCTCTTGCGCCATTGAATTAATGTCGAGTGTGATTAATTAGGTACTTAGATTACTTGCACGCCATTTAATAATGTTAATTAGATGATAGTATGATTGGGTTTGAATTTGTTCACTTTTGCGCCATGGAATACACCTAATGATTCTCTTGTGCCTTGAATTTTTAATGTTGTTAGATTACTTGCGCCATGATCGTAATGTTGATGTCGGACTAGTTAAGTATTTAGACTCCTTTGCACCATGAAATAAGGCTAAGAATACCTTTGCACCACTAGTGTGTCGACGTATGATTATGTTAAAGTTTTTTTGCTCTTGTGTCACTTAATTGTTGATGTGTACATGATTAAGTAGTTGGATTATTGCGCCATGGAAGAATGTTGATACTTACTGAATAAGTAACTATCTTACTCTTGTGCTAGTGAAACTATGTTGATGTTGTGAGACAATAGGCTTAGGTTGGACAGTTTGTATGGATTGTTGGTTTTCATTGATGTCAACCATTAGAGAGTGATATTGTAGATTGATGTCAACCCTTAGTGATTGATGTGAACCGTTGGAGAAGCCTGGTAGCGAATTCTGGTAGCACAAAGGCATAGGTAAGGGATCCAAATCTCTTTGAGGTATAAGGGCATGGAGATCAATGAATTTAAAGGGAATACTATTCTAGATGGATAGTACATGTCATGTTATTTCTAGTGATATGTGGAACGTCACATAACTCCTCACGGTTAAAGAGTTATGGCCTTGGGAAGTTGGAGAACCCTCATGACTTATCTAGAAGCCCCTAGAAGGTCAAAGAAGTCAAATTACTCCAGAAACTCCTAGAAGAAGTTGACAAGTCAAAGTGGGTGAAACTAGGATTTAATCATGGGTATAGTTGTTGCATTAAGAAAATAATTAAAAATAAATTATTTTCAACAAGAATTTGTGAGTTTGGTAATTATGGTAATTATGGTAATGTAGTTGTGAGGAGAAGATTGAATAGTCAAAGTGGTTGACCAAGAAATAAATTAAATAATAAAGTGGTTACAACAAGAAGTTAGTTAAGGGAAACAAAGCTCTGAATTGAATAATTGTATAAAATTTAGTTGCAACAAGAAGTTTTGAGTAAAAAGAAATTATTTAAATAATAAAGTAGTCAAAGTGGTTAAGTGGACAAAGTGGCTAAGTGGAAAAAGTTGGTTAAGTGGACAAAGTGGCTAAGTGGACAAATTTGGTTAAGTGGACAATGTGGCTAAGTGGACAAAATGGTCAAGTGGAAAAAGTGGCTAAGTGGAAAAAGTTGGTTAAGTGGACAAAGTGGCTAAGTGGAGAAAGTGGTTAAGTTAATACTTCTAGAGGAAGATACTTGGAGAGTATAAATAAGAGAAAAAGGGTCTCCCATTTGCATCCATTGAGAATATTGAATATCTATAAGTGACTGAGGAAACAAAAGGATATATAAGGATAATTTCATAGGGAAGGTGAAGTACACAATGCTGAAATTCAAGGGAGGATAAAGTCTTTTGATGATGCTTTATAAGGTCTGTTATTTATAGGTTATCTGAGCATTTTCGCAATAAAATTTTTTCCATAATGATTCAGACAACAAAATATAGAGGCCGTTGCAAAAACATATCCAAGTAATTGTGATAAAAATTTCATCTTGTGGGTCGTTTTATTTTGGGAGTTACACTCCCTGGAAAATAGGGTTTGTGGCTAGTCCTGAAACAAGTCTAAAACGGGTTTTTCGGGTAAAAACACCATAACTTCTTCATAACAGATCCAAATTCAGTATAACAAAATGTATTGGCTAGAGTACAGTCTGTAGTATTATGTGTACTATTTTTAGATCCATACAACAAATATTTTGTTCGAGGCATGCTCTACAATTTCTCTCTTTAGAATAAACCGAAATTCAACAAGGTATGCCATTTTTGCTATAAATGTTTTTCTGAGAGGTTCCAAGTAGTGAAACCTGGAGGAATTGCATAAAATACACTGAGGAATATTGTGTACTATTTTTTAGATCTTTATTCATTATAAGTGAATAGTTATGATTATTGCAAGTTAGGGCTGTTGAGTAATCGAAAATTAGTCATGTGAGACTAAAGTAAAGTTTGATGAAAATGCTAGTCTCTTGGTGTTAAAGTTAAGGAAGGTTTGCAGGTATGTGATCATATACACGAGGCATGTTATAGAGTTACAAATCAGATTTGGATGATGAAATTGATGAGGGTCCTAGAGGGATTTCGGTTGAGGTGTGTTACAGATAGAGGTTGTATAACGATGAGGTTGTGGCACATGGTTTGATGTAATGGTTTATGGTATTTGGTTATGGATAGTGTGATGTATTTCTAGAGAACTTTTGATGGTTATATTTGTATATGTATTTTGTATATGGTTGAGGTACATGTTGGGTACATGGTTGAGACAAGTAGCTCATGAGTTGGCACATACATGAGGTGTATAGTTCATGATATTTGTACATCTTGATTAGTCATAGTTGATGCATGATTGGTACATACTTGGTACATGGTTGGAGACACTTGTTAGTAGTATTGTTGACACATCGTTTATGGATGATGTAGCATACTTGTCTTGGTATATTATTAGAAGAACATATTGATCTTGGTGATGATTATGAGTTGTTGTGATGCACATTGTTGAGAGTTGTCTTAGTGATTGATCATGGTGAGTAAATATGATTTGGTTGATAAGATTGATGAGATAGGTTGTTGTGATATGTTATTTTTATAGGTTTGGTGCATGGTTCATGCACTTGTTTATGGTATAGGTTGATGCACTTGTTTATTCTACAGGTTGATTATAGGTTGTTTAGTACAGGTTGTTCCAGGTTGTTTGGTGCAGGTTGATTGGTAAAGTTTTACAACAGTGTATCTCACAGTGATAGTGTGACAATGGTTCCATCGTTCTACTTATATTTCAGGTCGGTTGGACGGGTCAAGGATATGTGGTTGTATCCACCTTCCGGTTGTAGCCACAAAACATAGGGGGTTGTAGCCTCCTTCTGGTTGTAGATAGAGAATTGAGGAGTTGGATCTTCCCTCGAGCTGTAGCCTGATAAACTAGGGGGTTGGAGCCTCCTTCCAGTTGTAGTTGAAGAATTGGAATTTGGTGCTTCCTTGAATGTAATTCTTGACATATAAGAAAAACATTCCATGGTTGTCTCCCACATTGGGTTTCCACGTAAATATTGGTGTACTGTGCATTGTGTGGATGCGTTTATTATTGTTTATTATGCACAACTCGTTGGGCGCGAGAAATTATTCTATGGGGAATGCGGTTGCTATGACGAGGTCCTTTCAGAGGATGTCATAAGCCTTAATTCATCGCCTAGATAGAGATGAGGCCAGGGCAGCCATACCCAATGAGGGTTCGTCGTGTGCTCCAAATGGAAGTGGTAGCATTCATGGAGAACTAGAGAAGGTTAAGTTTACTAAGTTCATGGGTGCCACAGGCAACTATGCTACCGAGGCTTGGTTGGAGAACATGGTGATGTGCTTCGCGCTTTGGGTCACAATCTCCAATCCAAACATTAGCATGACGATCTTTCAGCTGAAGGGGAGCACTCTTATTTGGTGGAAAACACTCCTACCTCAACTAACCACAACCTTCGAAGCCGTGTTATGGGAATGGTTCGAGGGATGGTTTTGAGAGAAGTAAGTGTAAGAGGAATTGATTGAGCGTCAACTCAATGAGTTCATTGCCTTACAACAGGGTGGTCGTACGGTTCCAGAGTATGAGACCAGATTTATGAAGCTTCTTTGGTATTCCCCACATCTGAACATAGACTAGCTAGAGGTCAAGGACTTTGTGTTTGGCCTCAACTCCACCTTTCGTATGAAGGTGAGGATCCTAATTCCTCATATGTTGCATGATGTATTCTAGTAGGCCTCATAGCCTAGGAAGAATTGACTCGCGGGAGTCAGGGTAGGACTCCTGCAAGACCATATGGACTGATGACATCAAGTGTGCAATAACATCAGACACCAACTAGACAAGACTTTAGGGTATTGAGATATGTCTAGAGGACCCTTGTTCATGACACCACGAGGGCAGTCTCCTCAGTAGAGGACTCTTTACAGGGGACCACCGCATCAGCAACAAGACCGCCAATATCCACAGTTTAGGCCCATCAATAGAACAAACCAGGATCTTAGGCTGGTAGGCCAATAAATTCTACTTTGGGGCCAAGAGTATTGGACCAAAGAAAGGTATTGGACAGGTGGAAATCCGCCATACCAACAAGAATTCCTAGTTGAAAAGGCTAGAGCGGTCGGGTCAACATGACACACTACCATTGTAGAGGTGGGCAAGGCCCACATGATTTATGACCGCAATGAATAACCACTAGTCCAAGCATTAGTCCACTATGATCGAGGTGACATGTACCATCGCCAACCAAACTTCAGTATTTGATAGATCCTGGCTCTACGGAGAGATTTATTTCTAGTACCATGTTGAAGGGATTTAGGTAAAGGCAGTCGGTAGGATGATTTTAGGTACGTCGAAATGGATTCGGGTGCCAACCAGATGGTTGGAGGAAGGGGTATGAACTATCGCTTTAACTTGGGGAATATTGTAATGAAGTATGACCTATACGTCACGATCTTAGGATCTTATGACATCGTGATCAATATGGACTGGTTGGAATTGCATGACGTGATACTCCATTTTAAGACGAAGCACTTGAGTTGGACCGATGATGAGGGACATAGAAGAGTGATTGTAGGAAGAAAAGAGGGAGTATCCTTGAGGTTCATTTCTTCACTATAGCTACAGAAGAGCATGCGCAATGGATGCATGCTATATGAAATTCTAGCATTGAACGACAAGGGCATATGGAAGGACTAGAAAACCTTCAGGTAGTACGATAGTTTTCTAATGTATTTCTAGAAGAGTTAACATGCTTTCCACCTAGAAGAGAGATTGGAGTTTACAATTGACTCGAAACCCAAAACTAAACCAATAGAAAGAATGCCTTATCATATGTCAACGCGTGAGTTATAGGAGTTGAAAAGGGAATTGGAGGAGTTGTTGAAATTGGGACTTACATCTATGGTGTCACTGTGGGGTGCGCCTTTATTTTCATAAGAAGCAAGGATGGGTCGTGGAGACTCTGTAATGAGTACTGTCATTTGAACGAGGAAATGATCAAGAACCCGTATCCATTGCCAAGTATAGACAATTTTCTCGATCAAATGAAGGGTGTGATAGTGTATTCAAAGATTGACTTGAGATCATGTTATCACCAGTTACAAATTAAAGAGGAAGATATTCCTAAACCCGCTTTGAAGATGAGGTTTACACACTACAAGTTTACCATTTTTCCGTGGGGATGGAAAAATGCCCAGGGGTATTCATGAGCTTGATGAATGGGGTGTTCAGTGAATACCTGGAAGAGTTTGTTCAAGTATTCATTGATGAAATATTGATATATTCTCAGATGACATAAGAAAATGACAAACATTTTCACTTGGTACTACAATGTTTACGAGAGAACAAATTACGGGAAACTATTGAAATTCTCTTTTTATCAATCGAGGATTCATCATTTGGGGCATGTTATCTTCGACGAAGGCATATATGTGGATCTAGTGAAGGTAGAGGATATTAGGGAACATACCATACTTATGTATCTTCATGGGTTTAGTAGGATATTATCGACGGTAATTCAAAGGTTTTTCAAAGATATAAAATCTGAATACAAAATTGCAGAAAGAAAACAAGAAGTTTGTATTAAGTGAGAAATGTGTGGAAGAATCTCGAAGGCTCAAGGAAATATTGATGAAAACTCCAATACTAAAGGTACTCGACATGGACGAGGACTTCTTAGTATGCACAAATGCATCCAAGGAAGGCTTAGGAGGAGTCTTGATGCAAGACGATCGAGTGATCGCTTACATATCAAGGAAGTTAAGAAAGCATGTGGAGAACTACACGACAAACGATTTGAATTTGTTGGCTATTGTGTATTCCCTGAGACTGTGGAGACACTACATGATTGGAAAAAAATGCGAACTGAAAACATACCACTGTGGTTTGAAACACTTTTCAGAAAAATATTTGAGAAACGATTCTAACTATACAATGCGACGATGACTGGTATAAAGAGGTTACAAAGAATATCAGAAGAGACACCATGTTGGTACCTAGGGTTGAAGGATATACTTTGGAAAATGATGAATTGATGAGGTATAATAACCATATTTATGTACCACCTAACGACGAGTTGAGAAGTTTGATCTTAAATGAATATCATAGAGTAGTGTACATGGCTCATCCACGAGTCACACGGATGAGGGAAGACCTTAAACCCTTATTCTTCTGGAAAGGAATGAAATAATACATAGTCAACTACTTGGCAAGATGTCTAGAATGTCAACAAGTGAAGGTTGTGCTGATATTATGGTAGCTGTGGGAGGTATTTACCTCCACGTGTAAACTTGACGAGAATATAATATTCTGGGAAGAAAGAAGAAACCCTAATGAGTTGGCTAATAACCCTAGAAGACATGTCGGCTCAAGAGGATAATTTGTATTAGGTTATTAGCCTCCAAGAGAAGAAGTCGGCCAGAAGAAATAATATATACTAAACAGAAAGATACCCAGAATGAGAAGTCGGCCCAGGCAGTTAGCCAAAATTAGTATAAATACAGGAGGCTAGTCTTCATTCTAGCAAGCATTCTCAGAATTGCAGAGAAGCACTTGTGCGTACTGCAGTTTCCCAGTTTGTGCACAGGTTTGGAGGAGAGTTGTCGTTGCAGCTGTTGTAGCTAGAAGATTACGCTTTGTCTTTGACTATCTCTTGGTTAGGGTTTGGACTATCTGATCAACTCTTGTTTGATGTGCTACCCTTGGGGAAAGGTGCACTACCATTTGTTTGGCTATCTAGCCTAGGTTTTTCTTCCGGAATTATTCTTAGTCAAGGTTAAGGTGCTCGGAGGGTGGCTTTGGCCTATGGTTGGGTGACAATAGTGATATTGTCGATGGTAAAATGAGCACATCCATTACATTCTAATAGGTTATGGGCCCACACCTCCTTCATTCAGTCTAACCACTGGAAGGAAGCATATCCATAAGAATATTAAGTTCGTTGAAGAATTGTCGCTAGGGTTTCTAGCAGGAGCAGTCACGAAAGCACTACCGTTAGGGTTACTAGCAGGAGTAGTTGAAAAAACCCTAATCCTCTCATTGAGACACCTTAAGTGAAGGGATTGACCTAATTTCTGGATATACCAGTGCACCCTAGCCTAGCACATCTCTTGGTACTCTTAGCAAGCCAAGACGTTAAGTTTGAGTTTTTGGTCAAATCTAGGGTTGACCAAGTCAAAGTAGCCATGACTTACTCTATGAAGTCAGAAAAAAAGTTAGATGGAGATTTTAACTTTAGAGCATGGAAGTCAAGGATTGACCTCATCCTTGCCAAGAATAAAGTGTTGGATATCATGAAAGGAAATATTGTGAAACCAGAGTTTGAAGAAGGAAAAGAGAAAGAACCGCAGAACGTTGCAGCTATGGAAAAGTTCAAAGACAGTTAAATCAATGCCATGAGTATCATAGTGGACTCTATAAAATACCACTTGATACCCTACATCTCCCATATTGACTCATCGAAGAAGATGTACAATGTGATAACAAACCTCTTCTCAGTCAGAAACATTGGACAAGTAATGAGTCTGAAGAATGAGGTTCGTGACATGAAGATGAATGATGATGACAGCATAACATCATACTTTGTGAGAATATCCCAGTTAAGATATCAACTAAAATCTATTGAAGAGATCATTTCAGAGAAGGTATTGGTAAACATAGTACTCAATGGTCTTCCCAAGACATGGGATACATTTGCTGCAAGCATGAACACAAGGAAGGAGTACCCTACATTTGAATAACTTTGGACTTGTTGTGCTCGAGAAGAATCATGGATCAATGAAAAATAGAAAACCCAAAAGAAGTACGATCATCAAGCCTTTACATCAAGATTCAAGAATTTCGGGAACAAAAGGAATTTTGGTTCAAGGAATAAGCCAAATCAAGAGAAAGACATGTCATAAATACAATGCTTCAACTGTCGAAAGTATGGTCACTACAAGAATCATTGTCCTGAGCTAAAGAAAAGGAAGGGGACACATGAAGCATCAGTTGCCGAAGAAAAGGAACCTACAAGGAAGACCAAGTAGGATAAAACAAACTTCTTCTTCTAAGACAAGGTAACAATACTCTTCTTGGTTCTTGTACATATCTTGTTTGCATAGTCTCTATACATATCTTGTATATCTATCTCTTAGAAGATAATATGTTCCAAGAGAAACTTTTCCTATGGAAGAACAACAAGATAAGGATTGCTATCACAATGACTATAAGATAAGACAATACACATGAAAGGATGAAGCACATCAACAACCCCTGGTAACATTTCATGTGGAAGCTATTACAAGATAAGTCGAACCAGAATCAATCTTGAAGAAACATAGAAGAAGAAAAGACAAAAATAAGTCCGCAATCAAGAGGAAAATGGAGAACGATTTAGGACACCTTGTAGAAGGAAATAATGATGCAGACGGAAGCGTGGACTCTGTTAGATGGAGGGAGTCGATTATATATTTCCAAAAGAAAAACATGCACTCATACATGAAGCAAGGATTAGGAGGCAACTATTCCTATGATCCATTGAAGACGATGAAGTATATATCCATGGTAGCAACCATGAAAGGCAGTACATGTTCAGTTCTACCTTATAAGAAGTCTTCTTCAAAATGAATCCTTAAAGTATCCCTGGTTGTCCATCCACGTCCGTGATCCTATGGTGAAAGGAAGAAGTGGAATCTTTAGGGAATGAGATATATAAGAAACTCCATGGACCCAATATCTAAAGAAAAACATGAGAAAGAACATGAAGATTCCAAGAAAGAAAGAGAACCCAAAACAACCAATCATTGTATCGAGAATCACAAGATTACCAACCTGATATGAACTCACTAAAAGAAATCAATCAAAGGAGCTGCAAGTTGTGATGAAGAACAATGTATATGAATGCAAGCATTACATGATCCAGAACTAGAGGTTCTCCCAGATGGAGGGAGAAGACTATGATGATTACTTGCTCTAGTAAACTAGACATACCTGTACATGAGTCATTATATCATTCACAATATCCATGGGTTGGTGTTCTACATCAGATGAATGCAAAGACTGTTCTCTAGAGGAATTGAACAAAGAGGGTATGAAGAGAAACCTCAAGGATTTGAGGCATACCAGAAAGAGACCCTTGTATGTAGATTAAATAAGACAACTCGGTGGAGAACCTCCAATGCACAGCAGAAGCGTGGTGAAGATTTTCTATAACAAAAATATCATATCAGAATGATTACTCAGAAGATTAGGATGATGGATTGCCAATGCATGACAAAGATCTCATGATGATAGAAGACGTGCCACATGGATATGTTCCAGTTTGACCCTTGCCACAATGTTGTGAGCTAGCAGGAACCAAAGAGGAATCCAACAATGATATACTTTATCGATTAGAGCTACATGAAGCCTTTAGAGATTCCAGACCGAAGTACATTTGAAATCAAGAATTACATTATCCGTGATGAAGTCCAGAAAGGAGAAAGTGGTTCTCCAATACATATCTCCACAAATGAGAAGATAAGAAGAAATTTTGGTAAAGCTTTTGTCCAAGATGAAAGAGTTTGCGTACTCAAGCTGGAGCTCATGGAGACAACTTCCTTATTGAAAAAGGAAGAGATGAATCTTATGTTGGGAAGGAGAAATGATGTGTTATTGATTGATGGATAGTCATTTTTCAGTTCAAAAATGGTACAGGATGAGCAATTCCTTTCCAAATCGAAAAGTGGTTTGATATTTCTGACGGACAGGCATTTTCCAGTTCAGAAAATGGTCCAGATCGAACGGTCATTTTTGTAATGAAAATGGTTCGATGGATTGTTGATGTACCATAGACATCGATTTCCCATTGTGGTTAACATGGGAAATGGTCTAGGGCATTCTCTCTTCTGGAGGGTTAATCAAGAAGATTGGACTGTCTTGTCGGACAGTGATTTCCCATTGTGGTTAACATGGGGAATGGTTTGTTATAGAGGTTGGTGCAGGACAGTCATTTCCTTAGGAAATGGTCCGGACAATCATTCATTAGGGAAGATTTATTCTCTCTAGGTTGCACTTTGTTTAGTGCCAGAGGAATGGCCTAGGGTGGGGAATGGTCTAGGTTCAACAATTAGGGACATAAATTCCTTAGGGAAACATCATTCTCTCTAGGTTACACTTTGTCTAGTGTCGGAGGAATGGCCCAGGGTGGGGAATGGTCCATGCTCAAAAATTGGGACAATTATTCTTCCTTGCTTGAGAAGAATAGTCCCGATAGCTCATCATTGATGTTTGACCTTCGAAGGGCAGATGATCTTCCAAGATCTCACAGATGTGAGTGGAAGAATGGCCCAGATGATTCAGTTTATATCATAACATTGTTTTTGTGCAAGTTGATATCAGATGATTGTTATGAAGATTGTATGTCTCTAGACAATAGATGTATACTACTGTGGTGGATGTGTTCCATTATTTGTGACTATATGTCATTGATCAAGTACCTATGTGCTACTTGTTGTGGTAGTGTACCACTAGATTGTAGTTGTGTACTACTATGGATAGACACAATTTTGTTCTATTGAATGATATTATTCTGATTTCCTTGAAGACCATCAACAGTGTTGAAAATTATTATCAACTAGATGGATGATCAATGGACAGAGATTTCCTAGACGGAAAATGGTTCAGGAAATTTATTCTTCTAGGAAATATGTCTAGATTAGAAGAATGGCTCCTGTGTCACTCCATAGTCTGAGTGACTTATCCAACATCATATCTAATTACTCAGATAGAGTATGGTTTCGAGAGATGATGCAACTGATGACATTGATGGTGATGATGGTGCTCATGATCTAGTCATGAGATAGTCTATACAACTATGTTGATGCTACTGGGTGAATGGTATGTTTGTGCTCAAGACCATTACCTATAATGCCCCCCTAGCTAGGAGGGAGTGTTGATATTGTGGTAGTTGTGGGAGGTATTTACCTCCATGTGTAAACCTGATGAGAATAGAATATTCCGAGAAGCAAGAAGAAAACCTAATGAGTTGGTTAATAACCCAAGAAGACATGTCGGCTCAAGAGGATAATTTGTATTGGGTTATTAGCCTCCAAGAGAAGAATTTGGCCAGAAGAAATAATATATATGGAAAATAAAGATACCCAGAATGAGAAGTCGGCCAAGGAAGTTAGCCAGAATTAGTATAAATACAGGAGGCCAGTCTTCATTCTGACAGGCATTCTGAGAATTGCAGAGAAACACTTGTGCGCACTGCAGTTGCCCAGTTTGTGCACAGGTTTGGAGGAGAGTTGCCGTTGCAGCTGCTGCAGCTAGCAGATTACGCTTTGGCTTGGACTATCTCTTGGTTAGGGTTGGGACTATCTGATCAAATCTTGTTTGATGCACTACCCTTGGGGAAAGGTGTGCTACCCTTTGTTTGGCTATCTAGCCTAGGTTTTTCTTCCAGAATGATTCTCAGTCAAGGTTAAGGTGCTCGAAGGGTGTCTTCGGCCTATGCTTGGGTGAAAATAGTGATATTGTTGATGGTAAAATGAGCACATACATTATATTCTAACAGGTTGATCATAGACATCCATCTATATTACTACAACTACATGCAGTTTCAGAGTCGAAATTAGAGGTTATTTAGATGGAATTCATCGTGGGATTGTCACTGATGGATAGGACCCATGACTCGTTTTTAGTGGTAGTTGACACTCTAACGAAGAGTGCAGATTTTATCCCCATGTGTATGATGTATCAAGTGCCAGGCATAGATAGATTTTTAATCAGGGAAATTGTTAGATTGTATGGAATGCCTAAGAGGATCATATCTGATCGAGGATCGATATTTATAGGACGATTTTGGAATAGTTTCCAAGAGGCCTTGGGAACCCAACTTAACTTTAGTACAACTTATCACCTCGAGACAGACAGACTGATAGAAGGAACGAACCAAATTTTAGAAGTTATGTTGCGTATGTATGTGTTGGACCAATAGAAACGTTGGGAATATTTATTGCCACTGGTAGAGTTTGCATACAATAACAACTATCAAAGAACCATAAATATGGCGCCATTCGAGTTTCTTTACGGGAGATTATGTCAGACGCCTTTGACCTGGGATCAAATTGAGGATAGGGTCTTGGTAGGACCAGAATCCATCAAAGAAATGGAAAAACTAATGCAAATGATAAGACAAAGGATTAAAGAAGCACAATGCCAGTATAAGAGTTATGACAATGTGCATCGCCTTGACCATAGTTATGAAGTTGTTGATCGAGTTTTCTTGTGGGTGAAACCACACAAGAGTTCGATCAAGTTTGGAAAGGGTGCTAAACTCTTTCCTAGGTTTGTGGAACCTTTCAAAGTTGTGAAAAGAAGGGGTCCATCTCCTATCGACTATCGTTTCCTGATTCTTTGAGGCGTATGCATGATGTTTTTCACATATTTGTTTTGAGACATTATGTTAGTGATCTTATGCATATGATTGACATGAGTTCCTTGAAGCTGTCACACGAGGGTGCACTCACAATGGATCCAATCAGCACTCTCGGCCATCGCATCCAATAACTATGACATTGAATAATCGATTAGGTCAAGGTCCAATGTGACAGTTTTAGTCCACACTCAAATACCTGGGAGGATGCATATGATATGCGCTAACAATTTCTACTTTTTTTTTATAGTCAGACATTTAGATCTTGTGAGATGCTTTATTTACTATGTTTATATACTGTGAAACTTCAGGATGAAGTTTAAAACAAGAGGGTGTGTATGTAACATCCCTCTCTTGCGAGCACACATTATCGACTTATTCTTTTAGGACACTTGCATGCAAGTGATCCAGTTTAGTATATAGTTGTCTGTTTCACTTATGGATTCTGCTAATGATGTTATTGGATTATGATGTTATGTTATTTGATATCTATGTATAGACAGATGTTATTGACGGGTTTCTCCTGAGTGTGTAGGAAAATTGACATATTGAGGACGTCGATGGCATCAATGGACCTCTTTGGACTTTGGATCAAATCAGGGAGTGGACTGCATATGATTTGGGTATTTCTATTTATGCATATGTGACATATGATCAAGTATATTACGATGTTGTTATGGATTGTTGACAGTGTTTCATTGATGGATGGAGGATGATGATTTCTTTCTAATCAGACTCAAATAAGGAGTAAAGGGACCATGCATAGCAACGAGATATTGAGGGAGAGGTGTGGCAACAACCTTGCCACAACCTACTAGCACTCCAGTCGTGGCTTGAATTGTAGATTAACGATTACCTATTTCGAGAGATCCACGATGTCGTGAGGGAAAACTGAGGCAGTTTCTAATGAAGATTCTAAGAGGCACAGAATAAGGCAGGGTATTTATTCCTTGGAGGCCCTTAGTCTCTCACAAGGTCATCTCATGGAGTATTGACTCCAAGGGTTGGACAACTACCAAAACTAGTCAAAGGCGAGTGGCACCCTTGGAGCACGTAGTGCGTCTTGAAGGGCACGTCGCATAAATAAAATTTGAATAAAGGTGAGTGGCACCATTGGAGCACAGAGTGCATCATGAAGGGAATGCCACGATTTTAGTAAAGGGGAGTCAATGAACCTAGGTTCCTAGAAAACAATATTTTTTTTTACATTATCGGACTTAAAATAATTATTAAATGGGTAAATTTTGTTAATTATAAAATATCCTTAAAAATTCTAAGCCTTGTTGAAATTTTTTTAGCCTAAGCCTAAAGTGGGTAAGAAGACTAAAAATAAATTATGAATTTAATAAATGGTGGGGAATGAAGAAAAATCAAGTTAGGAATTGAAAGAGTAAAAATTTATATCTAAAGATTTAATTATATAATTGTGTGCAAAAGAATGCCAAATTGGTGACTAAGATAAGAAATGAATTAAATGTAAAAAGAATGAGGAAGCATAAAAGGGTATCTATTCTAGTCAAACTAAAGAACTTTCTTAAATTAAGCACAATTAAGTTTAGAAAGACATCAGTCATTAAAAGCGAAATAGAGAGAATAAAGGGAGAACTATGAGTGATTTTAGGAGTGTTTTTAGGTTGGGTGAGAGAAAGTGACATTTAAATGAATTAAATTATGGATTTATTAGTGCCACTAAGGGAACAAGTAAAAAGTGTATGGGGGAAAAAATTCCTAATTGAATTATTAAAAAATGAATTAAATGTGCAAATGGCAAGTTCGCACTAAGAAAAATTCTATAAAGGAAATGGCTCAGAGGAGGAATGCATCATGATTGGTGGGAGTAAAGTTATGCTGCAAAAATTCTGAGTGGTTTTACTTATGAGAGTTGGGATACCCAGCTCGAGAGAGAGAGTGGTAGCTCTACCTTGCGAGGTGAGCTGGGAGCTAGAGTATTCTGGTTGTGGGTGTGCGTGGCCCCTTTGTGGCTCGGGGGGCCGAGGGGGAAAATGATTATCGCTAACGTTGGTTGGGAGGTACCGGTGAAGTCTACATGGTTAGCAAGCTAGGAGCTGGAGGGAGCGCAAACACAAAATAACATCTTCCACTTTGTCACCTTCGGTTACGATATTCCTCATGAATTAGTAAATGTAATGTATTAAGTTTTTTGTATTTTTATTGAAGTCTCAATATTTTAAAGTGTTTCTTGTATATATATTTTTGGGGTATGTTCAGCATGGTATTGCGTACAATCTCTGTGTTTTATGTTGCACATTGTCCCAACGATTTTTGTTACCTTTGCCTAGCGATTGGGTCTCTTTAAACCTTTACGATTTCCTTGTTACCCAACGATTGTATCTAATTCTCATCGATTTTTTTTTTAACCTTTGCTACAAATAAATTGGTATCTTTTTTCTCAATGTTGACTATAATCCCTTCTACGATTTTCCCATATAACTCAACGATTTATTTCTTGTTGTCCTCTGCAAACCTTGCATGCTCTCCTCAACGAATTTCTGAAGTGAATACTGTGTGTGATTTCACCTTCCCTCAACATTTGAAGTGATTTGTTACCTATGTGCCTTCAACCCTTTTCCCAACCACTTATCTTCATTTTCTCTGTATTTTTGGGGAGTTTCGACAAGGATCTGCGCCTTCACTCCCTGCCCAACAAAGCGATTTGGAAATGCATGTTTTTTTCTTATTTGTCTCGGAATTCACCTTGCAACCTCTACGATTTTTGGGCACCCTGTGTGTAGGGGAAAAGGATCCCTGTGATTTCACTTCTTCTCTCTGCGCATCCCTTCCTCAAACCCTATGCAAATATCCCAGAGGCATTTGGCAGCAATGCGAGAAGACTAAATTAGTTGTTCATCGATGGGCGAGCTCTATCTTTTGCATCTCGTGCCAAGTGTAGTGCTTTGGGATTTTTCTTTCTACGCGCTTGATCTTGCGAACCACAATCCATTTCACTCATCTGAAGGGAAGGCAAGAATTTTGAAACAACCCAATTGAGGATGACCAGTTACTATTACTTCTTTTATTATTCCTTCTTCAATGCTGGTCTAGCCACGCCTCTTAAAACCATTTGGGACTGCAATTCCCCTTTTCTTCCTCAGCGAAGGGTCTTCTTACCTCAGCGAAATTGCAGCCATAGTCTCTTCATTTTGCATAGGTGTGTATCTATGCGATTTTATTGGTGCGTAAACTGCCAGAGGGATTCCGCATTTAACCTTTTTTATTTCTTTCCCTAAGCGATTTTGTTGCCAGTAGTAACCTCTGAGAATCACAGTTAACCTTAACGATTTTCTCCTTTGGTAAAATGAGTTATCCTTCACTTGCTCAACAATTTTACCCTTTTTTGCAGCGTTTTGATACTGTCTTATAAATTTTACGCCCAGATTTTATACTCCGAATTTATAAACTATGCTCAGATTTTATGCTCCGATTCTTACCCTCAGTTTTCATAAATTTGCTCTCAACGTTTATACGTTTATCCCTGCTAATTTATGGGTACTGTATCCCTCAGCGATGTGCATCTCATGTGATTTTTCTGCCACCAATCTCTGCGTTTAATGGGGAGTAACCTCAACGTGGTTTTTTTTCTTCCTTCACCCTCAAATGGTGGCTGCCAGGGATTTTTCTATGTGTCCATTTATTACAGGGCAACCTTTAAATGTTAGGTAATTATTACTGTACATTTTAGGGGATAGGTAATGGATTAAACCATTGAATGGTATGGTCACCTTAAGAAGTTGACCTACGCGTGGTTCCTTAAATTGACGGATTGATAGCCTAGAATATTTTATATGGTGGTAATGCATAGTAAGTCCAATGCAAGTGCATTTGGGAAGAATAATAACTCGGGATAGTTAATGCTATTTTTTTCTCAAGTCTATGTGATCTCCTTTGATGATGACATAAAGTGCTTCACTCTCCCATCCTCCTTCCTTGTAGGTTTTAATGTTTAGTTAAGGATTGCGCGACTGTGGTGTAGACTTGTGTGACGTACTAGGTAAATCGTACCTTGTTGGGCAAGATTTTATGGTTTAGACCAATCCTTGTTGTTAAATGAAAATTGATGATAGACATAGCATTCCTTCTTGGTCTCCGATTATGTTTGGTGGAACGAATAGTTAGTAGAGGTCTGGAGTAATAATTCCCTTGGAATAATACAAATCTATACTGGATACTATGAAGATTCCTATGGCCCTAGTGGTCCTCGCCCGTCTGTGAATTCCTCTTACTCATACATAATTAATTATTGAAGTTTGACTAAGTTTAAGAATTTTACCTTATGCCATGACAATGAAATTGACGATAAATCTTGTGTCATGAATTTAATGTTGATTGATGAGTTATGTAATTAGTTGGATGTATGGTGAGCCTTAGTAGTTATTTTACTCTTACGCCATTAAAGGAGTTGATGTAGGATCATTTAAGTGATTAGATCTCTTTGCGCAATGAATTAATTGATGATACTTTTGCACCTAAAATTTAAGGGTATGTATAATTTAATGTATGTGATTAGATTTATTTACACAACAAATAAATAAAGTCAATTACCTTGTGCCTTATCTTATGTCATTGTAGGATGGATTTCATAAATGTATTCTCTTGCGCCATTGAATTAATGTTGACTGTGATTAATTAGGTACTTAGATTACTTGCACACCATTTCATAATGTTAATTAGGTGATAGTATGATTGGGTTCGAATTTTTTTACTTTTGCACCATGGAATAAATCTAATGATTCTCTTGCACCTTCAATTTTTAATGTGGTTAGATTACTTGCTCCATGATTGTAATGTTGATGTCTGACTAATTAAGTATTTAGACTCCTTTGCGCCATGAAATAAGGTTGAGAATACTCTTGCACCACTAGTATGCTGACATATGATTATGTTAAAGTTTGTTTTCTCTTGCGTCATTTAATTGTTGATGTATGATTAAGTAATTGCATTATTTCTCCATGGAAGAATGTTGATACTTGTTGAATAAGTAACTAGCTTACTCTTGCGCTACTAAAAATATGTTGATGTGTGATTGATGGTATTGTTGGATTACTGAGAGGGGGGGTGAATCAGTAATAACGTAATTAT
>SNQJ01S0009097.1:0-24607 GCA_010110895.2 Picea sitchensis | reverse complement strand
AGTACCCATATATTTTACTCTGAGTTTTAAACGTATTTAATTGTATTAAATGCATTTGCTTATAATTCCATGTAAGGAATGGTAAACTGAGAGGTTGGGAAACCTGGGTAGTGAAGGGTACACTACAGGAGCACTGGTTAACAACTGCTTCAATCGCTGGAAACTCTCTTCACACTCTTCAGTCCACTGAAACTTTTTCTCCTTCCTTTGCAAGGAATTGATAGGATGAGCTATCTTTGAGAACCCTGAGATAAACCTTCTATAATAGCCCGCCAGACCCATAAAGGATCTAAATTTTGTCACATTCCTTGGCGCTGACCATTCTCGGATGGCCTCAACCTTCTCAATATCCACATTGATCCCTTCTTCTGAAATAATATGTCCCAAGTAATGGATCTTTCTTTGATAAAATGAGCATTTGTTCAACTTGGCATACAGCTGGTGTTCTCTCAACACATGCATCACCATCCTCAAGTGTTGTTCATGCTCTTCCTCTGAATTAGAATACACCAAGATTTCATCCAGGAAGACTATGACAAACTTATCTAAATAGTTCCTGAATACACGATTCATCAAGCACATAAAAACAACAGGTGCGTTTGACAGTCCAAACGACACCACTGTGAACTCGTAATGACCGTACCTTGTTCTAAAGGCGGTCTTGCTGATATCCTCATCCTTTATTCTTACCTGGTGATATCCTGATCTGAGATCTATCTTCAAAAATATTTTCTCACCCTTCAGCTGATCGAAAAGATCATCGATCCTCGACAAAGGATACTTGTTCTTGACAGTTACCTTGTTCAATTGCCAGAAATCAATGCACAGCCTCAACGTCCCATCCTTCTTCTTCACTAATAGGACTGGGGCACCCCAAGGTGACACGCTGGGGCGAATGTACCCTTTCTTCATAATCTCTTCAAGCTACAATTACAACTCTTTCAGCTCTGGCGTACTCATTCTATAAGGAGATTTTGACACCAGAGCTGCTCCAGGCATCAAATTTATAGAAAAATCGATGTCTCTCTTCGGAGGTAGTCCAGATACCTCCTGAAATACATCCTTGAACTCTGTGAGTACCTCATGGTCTTAAATTCTTGAGACTTCATCTCTGGATGGTTCCTCCACACAGGCTACAAATAATTGACAACCTTTCCTGTAACACTTTTTTAGTTGCATGGCTAAGATTTCTCTAACAGCCATAGCTCTGGGAATTCCTTGGACTGTTTTTCGATTTCCCTCCTCATCGAGGCATGTAAACCTCTTGTTATGACAGTCCAGGAGGGCATGGTGCTGGTCCAACTAGTCCATCCCAATTAAGCAGTTATAAGAGCCTAAAGGCAGAACATTCAATTCAGCCTTCGTGCTCAATCCATTCATGTCTATCGAACAAGATTTAACCAATTCAATGACCTTCCTCTTGGTTCCTGTAGCCAACTGCACTAACCAAGACCTTTCATGTTTGCTTCTTTATAAATGCAAACTTTCAACCACCCTAGGATCTACATAACTATGGCTAGCCCCGAAATCAATTAAAATAATAAATGGTCGGTTGTTGATCATACCTTCCACTTCAATCATGTGCGATTGAAATTATGCTTGCTTGTTGTCCAAGGTTGCGTAGATCCTTGGCATCCTGCTGCCCATATCCTCCACTGTTTCATCTTGTTGAACAGTATGGACAGCTCTTGCTTTGCCATTTTTATGGGGACAATCCCTGTACTTGTGGTTCCCTTGACAGCCCCAACACTGAATGGGCGTCTGTCTCTGCTTTTGTTCCCCCACTTTAGCCATTCTTGGCTCTCTAAATGATGGATGTCCTTGAGGATTATTTCTGAAAAAGGGAGGTTTGTTTCCCTTCTACCTCTGTTCCTTCTTAAACTTCCTCTAGTCATCCCAGGCCTTCCGAAAGGTAGGATTTTCTCTCTACTATTCATACAAGCATTTTTCCCTTCTTATTGTTTCTTCCATAGTCTTGGGATCATCATATTGAATCTTGTCACCAATGACAGGTGGCAGTCCACTCAGATACCTCTGAATCTTGACAGCCTCATCTTTGATGAATGGAACATACTTCAGTAGTTCCAAGAAACTTCATTCGTATTCATCAATGGTCATGTTTCCCAACTTGAGTTTGAAGAACTCCTTCATCTTTCTGTCATAGTACCTTTTGGTCAGGTATTTCTTCTCGAAATACCACTTGAACTCCTTCCAAGTGATATATTTTTCACTAATGTGTTGCACCTGCACAAACTGATCCCACCACATGGATGCTTTTCCTTTCAATTGATACATTGCAATTCTTCCTTCGGCATGCAAGGAATAATTTTGTAGTTGGAAATATTTCCTCATG
Organism: Picea sitchensis; assembly: GCA_010110895.2. Taxonomy (NCBI): domain Eukaryota; kingdom Viridiplantae; phylum Streptophyta; class Pinopsida; order Pinales; family Pinaceae; genus Picea; species Picea sitchensis. Next base: position 22,254 of record SNQJ01S0009097.1, on the reverse strand, counting down.
CCAAGCAACCATGTTTCAACATCTTCCTCCTTTTTATGTTCTCCATTGAATGTTGGAGGCTTGATCTTGTTCATCTCTCCTTTCAATTCATCTACTCTAGATCTTCGGTGTTTTTTGGTAGGGGACGGGCTTGAACTATTGCGTGCCTCCCTACTGGAATGCTTTGGGGAGTGACGATGATGTCTGCTACCACTCCTCGATCTTCTTCTCCTCTCAGGGGTCCTGACACTTCTTGATCTCCTTTTCCTCTCAGGGCTCCTGCGACTCTCTGTCTTGCTTGAGTCACTCCCCTTCTCCAATTTCCCTTCCATTCTTTCCAGGCTCTTCAACATTTTTAAGTTGAATTCACCCTGTCGATCCCTGACTTTCATGAGCTTTYGACTATCAGCTCGACGAGACTGGGCATCTCTCTGCAATCCTTCAATGATTTTCATCATGTGCCCTTCCTTATCTAATTCTCTTCCATGCCCATTGGAGTTTGATCCTTCGACTCCTAGGTTGACATCCCTTCCTTCTCTTTTTTCCTCTGATTTAGAGGTAATCCGCACTTCTTCCAATTCCATACTCAGTGTCGATTTTTGGCTGTCCTGACACTCGTTGAACTCTACACACACAACATGCAGTCAACTAGAGTTTGTCAGGACTTATACCTTAATAAAAACCACAACAGTCATTAACCAATGTGAATAAGAAAAAATGTTTCGAATCCACTAAGTTTTTCTGAGTTTTGTTTGGCTATGCAAAATTCGGGACCTCTGGTTTCGGGGTCTCGGTCCACGAGACTCTCATACTCACTTTCAGTTTTCAAGGTTTTGGTCCACGAGGATCCAACAGTTAAATCCTCGACGGTTCTTTTGTCTTTGAAAATTTTGGGACTTTGGGACTTCGGGGTTTCGGCACTTCGGTTTTCGGGTCTTCGGTACCTGGGAGTTCACAAAGTAGTGACTCCAAGTCTCTTGTCACTTCAATCCACGACTTCTGAAATTTCTATCTCCTTACCCTCCGGGCCCACAGTGCAGTTGTCGCCCTTAACCACGGTGGTGTGTGGCACGCTCAGGAAGGTTCACGTCATCTATGGTGATGTCATCGGGTCCCACCATGCTCACTTTTCTTTTATCCCACTGGCACGTGGTACACACCCATGTGTCCATGTTCGTTCCAATTGAAATCCAACGATTAGACCTTTCTCAAATATACAACGCAGATTCTTTCGGCATTTCGGGGTTCATGCATCCACACCTCTCGAACTTCCGTTTGCCAAAATCCTGAAATTGTTGTCTACCCCTCCACTTGATCCAACGGTCAAGTTCTTATCTTATGATCTACGGTGTAGATCGTTTCAGAATTTCTAATTTTGGGTTTCGCTATTTTGCGACTTGCGAACACAAGGTTCTTCCCTTTCGATTTTTAGGGTGTCGAAACGTCGTCCGACAGCCACGTGTTTCCCCCGATGGATGGTCCCAATGAATTTAGGGTTTCAGGTATCACGATTTCCACGTTCTTGTGCAAATCCAAAGGTTTTTTAAACCATGCACATGTCCTCCAGATCTGACGGTCGTGAGGGTTCTCCTTTCCTCCCGAATAGATCCTACGATGCCAACAACCCATGCGTTGAACTCTCTCTCTCTCCCGGTGGCCATATACCACACCGGCTGCGGTTCTAAAATACTGCTAAAACTCCTGAGCTTTGTAACATGGTCAAGTCACTCATTGACACTCAGGAGCATTCCAAGGTCCGAAATTGGTCTTCCAGACACAATTTCTCCTTAAACCCTCGGTCCAAAGACCACTCAACTAGCCCATCTAGGCTCAACGTCGAAACCTTGGCTTTGACACCAAACTGTAACCACCCCTTTGTTACTTGTAGTTGTAAATGCTCTAATACCAAACTGTAGCACCCCCTTACATCAGTCGGGTAGACGCTACTTGCGGAATAACAATCTCATACTTAATTAGATATATATGACATGCATTTAAGCAAATGTAACACATTTGAACTTAGAGTAAACATAATAATTACTGCTATTATAAATAATCCATGGAATTAACATTAATTCATATACACAACAGAATGCATGATAACTATAAATACACAGACATGCAGAAACATAATTAAAACATCATTTGGTACTTATCTTTGAAACAATGGTTATTCCACCAACCAGGTGCAGGCCTTCCATGAACCTCCCAGCCTTAGACCACACTACTCATCAAGCTCAGCAGTGGGTCACCCTCGAGCTGGGACTAAGCTCCACCCCAAGGCAAGGAATCCTAGGCTAGGCTGAGGTTACAGGGAAAACAACACAGAACAACTGGAAGGATTCTTACCAGGATGTCATCTTACGCCCACTACTCCCAGACTCTCATTCCCCACATGCATGTTTCGCCCGGGAGTATACACCTTCACAAGCACAGTCCATTGGTGCTACACCTCCCTCTCTGGGTCTCGAAAACAAGCCGGATCAGGAAGTCTCAGAGGCCGAAGCTGGTGCTGGACACTCTCTGGAAGAAACCACTTCCCAACAATCTCTCTCGCCTGGAAAGAGTTTCTCACAGGCTTGACAACCTGCCTCTTCCAACAACAATTATCTCCCTCACCCGGAGAGAGGTTACACACAGGCTTGGCACGGACTTACACTAGCCAACAAGCCATGCGCAGTCCAGCACTGCGTGGCCACAACAACCAACTGGGAAAACATACACGGGCTTCCCAAACAGGCTCCGCAATCACGAGAAAGACTCACGGTTTTGGTTTCGGGATTGCACCAAGGGTACAAAGATTCCACGCACAGGATCAAACTATTCAGACAGAAGATGTACCGGTTATCTATGAAATCAACACAGGATTTTCTCCCCGGCTTTCAGGGATGCACCAGGGTATTCTTACAGAGGTCAAACAGGACTCACGTTCATACGGTTGGGTAGAATGGAGGCAGAACCCCCATCACGACTCAACTCAGCAATTTTATCTTCATGTGCTTGGGTTGACACTTGTCACCCGTGAAGCTGCATGCTTCCATTAGCGTGCATTCCTTCCACCATTTGGAAGTCACATGTCAATCCAAAAGAACTTAGGGTAAAAACATAATATTCACATGTCTTTCAGAATAATATTAAAATATTATTCCCCAAGGACTTAAGTCCCTAGGCTCAACACTTAGTCCATTTTCCCACCTTCCAGCCCCTAATCCCTTGCCCACTCTGTGGAAGCTTAGTCCCCCATCACTCATTCATCGTGGTCAGTCTACACGCGACGGTGTTTATATTTTTATTAATGTTTTGCACTGATACATGTACAAAATCAGGCTATTGGCCTTCAACTCTTAGGCTCTCTGGCCTAACAATCACATAATCCCACCAGCTTATATACACTTGGCTCACCAGCCTATAAAACATATTTACAATTCATTTCATAAACATGATTTACAACAAGGCTCGGCCTTGGAGACATTACAATCATGTTTAAAATGGGGGGGAATCAACAATGTGAAGTTCTCGTACTCACGTGACACAGGGTCGATCCCCGTTGACTACCACTATAACCCCAGGTGCAACCACCCAACCCGCAAGAATGGAACACAAGTAAATTGAGGCGAGAATCAAACATGAGACCTCATTTTACAAATTTCCTTCCATTTACACGACACTTGCTAATCCGTCTACACCCCTACGAGCTTTTAATAAAAGTTTGTAAATAACATTTTATTTTCAAAATTTAATTAATTACCCTTTTTAAGAGGGGGACTGTGTTTTAAATTGATGGAAGTGATAATCAACTTTTCAGCCATTGAAACCAATTCATATGTGATCTTCATCGTCTTATATTTCCAACTATATAATTTTTTCCCAAATCTATCACCCAAATCTCAAGATATAAGCTCGTGAAGTTCAATTGTCAAGCAGATCCATTAAAAATGAAGCTGACTTATATTTCAATTTCTGAGAAAAATATATCATATTTCATGCCTTATAACCTATATCATCATCTTCTTCGTCAAAATAAATTTCCAACGGTATAAAATTTGCGCAATTCTGACACTCGGAGTTCAAGTTATGGCTTCTTGAAGATTGTGACTCAGCGACCATTGATCTAATGTCTTGGGGCAATCCCGGTGCTTGATTTGTGTTTCGACCTCCTTTGTTAAATTTCAAATTTTTCTTGTGATTCTTATCCCAAATGCATTGGGATATTAGAGTCTTCATGGTATATAATACTAAGTGTATTACACACTTAATAAGAAACATAAGAAGACAATATTATGGAGAGCTAAAGGTCAATCACTTGAAAAATTGATTAAATAATTAATATTTTAGATAACCAATCAACTTCCACATATGTCAAGTCATCACTGAGTCATTATTGAGTCATCGCCCATGTGTCATAATGAGTAACCAGTCCATATGTCACCATATGTTGAATTTCCATGTGTCATAGTCATAGGCTGTCAAATAGTAATCTTCCATGTGGCACTATTCACACACTGCCATGTGTAAGAATTTCATTGGTGACATGTGTTATGCTCTTGTTGCTCCATGGTTTAAATGGCGAAGAGTTTGGAATAATGGTTAAGTATGGGAGCACATATGTCGAGTCATCACTAAGTTATTATTGAGTCATCGCCCATGTGTCAGAATGAGTAAGCGGTCCATATGTCGCCACATGTTGAATTTCCATGTGTCATATTCATAGGCTATCAAACAGTAATCTTCCATGTGGCACCATTCACACACTGCCATGTGTAACAATTTCATTGGTGACACGTGTCCTGCTCTTGTTGGTCCGTGGTTTAAATGGCGAAGAGTTTGGAATAATGGTTAAGTATGGGAGCACATATGTCAAGTCATCACTGAGTCATTATTGAGTCATCGCCCTTGTGTCAGAATGAGTAAGTGGTCCATATGTCGCCACATGTTGAATTTCCATGTGTCATAGTCATAGGCTGTCAAATAGTAATCTTCCATGTGGCACCATTCACACACTGCCATTTGTAAGAATTTCATTAGTGACATGTGTCCTGCTCTTGTTGGTCCATGGTTTAAATGGCGAAGAGTTTGGAATAATGGTTAAGTATGGGAGCACATATGTCGAGTCATCACTGAGTCATTATTAAGTCATCGCCCATGTGTCAGAATGAGTAAGCGGTCCATATGTCACCACATGTTGAATTTCCATGTGTCATAGTCATAGGCTGTCAAATAGTAATCTTCCATGTGGCACCATTCACACACTGCCATGTGTAAGAATTTCATTGGTGACATGTGTCCTGCTCTTGTTGGTCCATGGTTTAAATGGAAAAGAGTTTGGAATAATGGTTAAGTATGGGAGCACATATGTCGAGTCATCACTTAGTCATTATTTAGTCATCGCCCGTGTGCCAAAATGAGTAAGCGGTCCATATGTCGCCACATGTTGAATTTCCATGTGTCATAGTCCTAGGCTGTCAAATAGTAGTCTTCCATGTGGCACCATTCACACACTGCCATGTGTAAGAATTTCATTGGTGACATGTGTGTTGCTCTTGTTGGCCCATGGTTTAAATGGCGAAGAGTTTCGAATAATGGTTAAGTATGGGAGAATGGACGGAAGGGTAAGTGAGGGGGAGGGGAAAATTGTGGGTAGCAGAAGCAGAGGTTAGGGGGTGACATAGGGTGAGGTGGGGGGTAGTTTGTAGATATCGAAGTGTCGGGTTTGGGGTGCTAAGGAGTGTCCATATGTCACCACATGTTGAATTTCCACGTGTCATAGTCATAGGTTGTCAAATAGTAATCTTCCATGTGGCATCATTCACACATTGCCATGTGTAAGAATTCCATTGGTGACATGTGTCCTGCTCTTGTTAGTCCATGGTTTAAATGGCGAAGAGTTTGGAATAATGGTGAAGTATGGGAGAGTGGACGAAAGGGTAAGTGAGGGGGAAGGGAAAATTGTGGGTAGCAGAAGCGAAAGTTAGGGGGTGACGTAGGGTGAGGTGGGGGGGGGTAGTTTGTAGATGTCAGAGTGTCGGGTTTGGGGCGCTAAGGATATGAATTCACCAAAGAGATAATTAGCTTTATTTCATATGCAAGAAGCACCTTTTTTCCGCTTAAAAGCAAACCTGGATATCTTGTTCTCATTCAAAAAATTTATTTTTTTAATATCATTTCTTTTGTATTATTCCAAGAGCAGGAAAATATAGATGACCAATTTTAGGACATAGTCTAAACATTCTATGAATTGGCTTTTCTCTAGTGATATTTTCCAAGGACATTTGCCCGATATCTGTGAGAAATTGTTAGATCCACGGATTTGAGTGATTATTTCTGTGTAATCTGAACGCCCCAAGGGTTTTCAACATGTTGAATCTATTTCTACATTTAGAAATGGATAGATTTTAAACAACAAAAAATAGTAATTTCATGCATTCGGGCGAAAAAAAAGCCATTTAGTAAAATAGTTAGAGAAACCCCAATTTTTATGAAAAATGAATGTTTTTTATTTTTATTATTATTATTATGAATATTGACTTTTTTCATCTACCTATATATATATATATATATATGATATATTAGTTGTATATAAAAATTAAATTTAAGTTACATGATTAGAAAAATGATTTTTATTCTTTAAAATTTGTAATAAATTTTAACTATTATTCTCTTCACATTATTTTCAAACTCTATATTAATTTTTATTTCTATTTTATTGAATTATTTTCACATTCTTTATATATATATATATATATATATATATATATTTTATTGTCCAGGATGCCCTTTACGCGGCACACATTGTAAGTCGGAGGAGTTAAACTCGAAACCTCATGAAACTTCATTTTCACGGCACTTACCAATTCAGCTATCCCAGTAGCTTCACATTCTTTATATTAATCATTATCTAAATCATGAATTACCGTGTCCTTCTATTTTTCTTTATATTGAAACTTTATATTGAAACTTTTATTCAATGTGCTTGTCTGTTAAACAACAAATTTCACACGGTACCAACGCAGCACAGAGTTTTAAGCGTCCACGCCAAGGGTGAGACGATTCTTTCGTCTTCAATGGCAGGAAGTTAGTTACCGAAGGCGTGGGTAAATGCTCACATTTTGTTTTTTCTTTCATTTTATGACTGTCTTTCTTTTCATCACTACCAGAATCCACCACAGACGAAAGCTTAAAGTAGCGTTTAGACAACATATATGACTTGGAGGAGCCATGAATCTACACTCTACCTGTTTGCACTCGCTTCACACAAACTCATACGTACTCCACACATCTTTTGTTCTTCAACTTTTGAACATATACAAGGTATTCAGATCGACGAAAGCCATTGATTGTTCTTCCTCAAAATCCGTATTATGATCTGTTCTCCAAACAGAAGAGATGAGTACCCATCTGTATAAACCATTCATCCGACCAGGCCTTTCTGCTTCGATCAATCCCCGGTCTATTGCTCAATCCACATTTATTTCATCTCAGATTCACCCAGTGAATCCGCACAAATGGCCGAGATTATATTCTTCCCCTGCACGTCTTGCCTTTCACAATATTGGGCGACCACTATTTGCCTCTGACACTGTCTCGAAAACATGGAGGACGCCTGAGTCTCTGGGATTTAATTTATGCATGTCAAGGCACCGGTCTGATGACTTCAATGCACAAAAACATACAAAGGATACAGAAATTTCAAGGCAAAACAGGTGGGATTATTCTGGTACTTATTATTATTTCTAGTAAGTCCAGTTTTTTTGTATATTCATGTTAATAACTATGAATCCTTAAAATTGCAGGTCCGGAGATATAAACATTCATGGACACGAAAATCATACATTTGGGTTTATCCCAGGCTGGTCAGTTATCTCTCAAATCTGTCAAGAAGTGCTAATTGCGTTTCTTCATTAATTCCCAGATTCAGTTCTGCAATGTTTTTTTATTTATTTTATGTTTTCAATCCTTACAGGTTACGATCGCTCTTTGGCTCTATAAGAACCTTATGGGGAGGGTACAACTTTTCTGATCTCTTGAAAATAGAAGGTACTACGGAGAAGAAAATATTATCTTGTGTTGCAGGTGTTAAATATGGGTGATCAATAAACAGCTTGCTGCACATGCTTTAATGTTACAACAGTTGGTATATACACAGTTAGATATATTTCAGTGGCACATGATTTATACACAGTTAGATATATCTCAGTGGCACATGCTTTAATGTTACAACAGTTGGTATATACACAGTTAGATATATCTCGGTGTATATATGAAGACAAGTTAGTATATACATAGTTAAATATATCTCGATGTATATATCAAGACAATTCGATTATATATATACCAATCACTGCACATTAAAGATTTTACACCATTAAAGACTTTACACCAGGCTACTTATTGATCACCCCCAAATATGGACCATTAATTTTTCAATGAAGCAAACAGAGTGAAATACTTGAATAAATTTTTTATATAAAAACTATGTAGGGGACGTGGAGAAAGTAGTAGAAATAGTGGAAGAAGTGGCAGAGACAGCAGAGAAAGTGGCGACCATGACAGAGGACATATCTGAAGCCATAGCAGAGGAGTTCCCTCAGGAGGGGGCTGTCAATAAAGCGGCGCATTTCGTTGAGCATTTGTCAGAGGAAGTGATGGAAAAAGCCCACAAAACAGAGGAATTCATTCACAAGGTTTATATTCAATTTGTTATTTTGGATATCTATCAGTTTTGATCCATGTTAACTGGGATTTGTAGGTTTGTCAAGTAACTGGTTTGTAAATAAATAGTTCAAAAGTAGTTTTATTTATTTATTAGTGAGACAATTGCTTAACGCTATATTGGGTTCAGGTGACCTCGACTGAAAAGATTGTGGAGACGAGCATAGAGAATGCAGTGGAGGCCTTGGAGGGGCTCATAATTTCAAAGCCGGCCATTTCTAAATCCGAGTCTAATCAGGATCATCAAGTTACTAATACGTACACTGAAAAAACCAATTCGAAATCAAAATTGTAATGAAAAATGCATGCAGTCTGCAAAGATATAGATTGGTTTTTCTGCATAATACTGCCTTATTACAAAGCAACTTACTGGTCCTGAGTGGTTCAACAGCCCAAGCCACTTCTTGTAAGGAATTGAACCTGCCATTCATGTAAGGACTTGAACCCACCAAAAGGCTGATATAGACTGCTTTGATTAGCAACGATGTTGAATATTGGTAAAGAAATTAAGTCGGGAAGAAAAGTTTTAGTGCATTTGTGCTTTTATGTAACACTTAATTATTTTAATATTTAGATTTATATACAATCAAAATCAATGAATATTATGATTAAATTGGGTCCAAAAAGTAAAACAGATAGACAATTTGTATTGGTTTAACCACCATTGGATCTTGTAAATATGGCAAGTTCAAAAGATGTCCAATCATGAATTTAACATTGTATTGTTTATGATTTGTGGTTGCCATGTTTTAATATTTTTTTTTGGTTTTAAGGATGATTGGTCAAAATTTGTATTTTTGAATAGATAAAAATAATGGAGCATTTAATTCATGAAAATTTGTTAAAAAATATTTTTGTTTAATGAAATTGTGCTTATATTTATGTATAGTGGAATTGTTTGTACCAATACATAAATATTTCTCTTTACATAAAAAAAATTTCTCATATTGGTTGAGAGATGTGGCTCACAACAACATATAAGTTTTAATATACCATGATCCTTATACCAATGAGGTAAGTTGTAAGGAAGTGGTGCATCTTACTAACATAATAGTTGGTCGGTTATATCTATCTATCTATTTATGCATCGATAATCACGTCTCCAAACAAGACACTCATCAATCCTCAACATCACACCTACTAAAAATAAATTACATACCAACCATCAATGGAGTATATCTTCCACTTTTCATAGGTGAAAACATAATCTCATGATGAGAGAAACTAGGGTTTCAACCCATCGAACCCATCATGGGTGCACGTGCTCATCTCAAGCACATCGAGGTTTCACCACCCAACAAACTCTCACATGTTCAACAACTGAAATATCCATCCTTCAAATAAGCAAGAAGGTAATCTCGCTCTGATTAGCTTTAATATCATGTAGAAATTTCAAAAAATCTAGTGCAAATTCAGAAATTTCACCTCGACCTTGACCTTGAGGTTCCCCAGATCTATTATATTCACTTATCTCCAACCAAATTTATAAGGAAACCCATAAAATAAACACCAATTAAATATACTTCATGGGAACTATGTTTACAATCTCCAACATATGACATCTATAAAAATAACTTATATACAACAAATTTGTTACATCCATGAATCTACCCTCTTAAATTTTATTTACTTGTCAAACAAATCAACAAAATCTACTCACTATTATCTTAAATCAACATACATAACCAACACTAGAAACTACTCCATCACCATGAAACTCCATAAGATGAAAATTAGATCTCCAAGTATATGAAGTTTGACAACAAATTAGACTTCATATATACATAAGAATGAAGTTACAAATACATACCAACAACTTATCACAAGATGGTAGTGTTCCCCCTTCAAGGGTAATAGTCCTGCAACCACCCAATCAATCAGTATGGTGTGTTCAAGCTTACATTAGATCAGTCGATCATGCCATATAGATGCAGATTCTCTACTTATTCTCCCTTAATTACATGATGATTCAACTACGTCAACCATGGTATATCGGTTCTATCGATCCTCACACTTCAATTGACATATGCACTATTGACGACACATTATGGTTTTTACTCTAATCTATTCGATATTCCATGCAATGGTGTTGTTACAACTTATAAGTTATTCGTGAATGTGGTAAACACTGAAAAGAGATGTGATAATACTTCATAGCATTTATAGTTTTATTATTTTCCTCATTGTACCTTGGGGGACCATAGTTTTCCTTTAGAAGTGTCATCATTTCTTGGGCCAGTTCGTACTACTAGGAAATTGGTTGAGTTAGTGCTTTCCACATCCTAACCATACTAAAAAAAATTGTTTTCCCCATTTCAATCGATTCAATCCATAAAAAGTTTATATTGATCATGTTTGGCTTATCAAATGTCACCAGAAAGGTCTTATTAAGAAATCTTAAGTCAATAAAACCAAAAAAGGATAGAGGTGAAGAACAATAAAGTCAAAAGACAAAAATGTTTAAGCTTGAGCAATGTCACTTAGCTATGAGGCCAATGCCCCTAGTCCCATGCTTGTCCATGAATATCTAAAAAAGGGGGATGTGTTCAATAAAATGAACACACAAAGAAAAAGGCTAAAGGGAGTAGTAAGAAATAGTGTCGAGGAAAGGTAACTCAATTCTAAATCTCCCTCTTAAAGGATCTTATATAAAATCCTAGCTCTTCAAAGTTGGTTGGATAAAATCACAAGACCTATGTAGCATATTAAATGACTTTGAGGATCATCACATTAATTCTTTCCCATTCTCTTTCCATAATTATTCTTCACATTACCTACCTTTTACCTAGGGACTTAGGAAATACTCATTTTACTAAGACTTGGCACATGTATAAGGGTTAATGTTGTCCCCCCTTGGTAGAAATTATGCAAATATTGAAAAACTAAACTTTATTATTATATTGTGTTAAGATAAATCACTAAGTGTGCATCACCTAATGGCTTGCAAAGAAGTTGGACCCACCATTCCAAGTGAGTTCCCCGCATTGGAAAATATGTACCATGCCTCGAGATTCATGACACTGTATTGTGATATGTGATACTACATTGGGATCCATGTACCCATGATATTTGGTCATATTTATCAACATTGAGATCCATGGCATTTTCCTTGGGATCTGTGTACTTCATTGGGATACATATCACTAATTTGGGACCTGTGTACTTCATTGGGATATGAGTCACTGCTTTGGAATATGTGATAGTGCATTAGGCTATAACAAGGATGCCACATGGATTTCCTCAAGAGGGCACCCCTTCTTAGTTAGATCATATTGTGTGCCTCATTCTCTCACATGGACCACACATAGGGTTTTTTGAGGTATTTGAGGACTTGGACCAAGTTCTTACAGGGTATGGACCAGGTTGTTGTAGTTGGTTACAGGTGGTTGAGTTGGTTATTTCCTTTTGGACCTTACACACTTGATAAGGTGCCCTAATTTGGTCACATGTGTCTCCTTCTAAAGGGCCACACCTATACTTTGGTTGACTATTCTCCATTTTTATGAGTTGGATCCTCACATCGTGAATTATTTTACGAGGGTGCTCCATTTTTATACCATCATTTGACTAGATCATGGGACGTTGACATACTTTGAGCAGGGTGCACCTTTATTTGTGCTCTACTAGACCACATGTGTGGTATATTGTTCATATTCTCACTATTTTATGAGGGTGCCCCTACATTTTGGGATTTTGTTGTAATTACTTGAGTATTGTCCCATGGTTTCTTGTGCTCCTTGTTTTTGCACGTGGTATTGTATCTACCCATGGTTTTCTTATGAGCTTGATTTCTTATGCAGATTAATTCTTTTATTGTCTTCAACACTTTGATTCCAGCTTAATACACTTCAACAATACCAAATCATAACCGAATAGCAATAACTATGTAGATAAGTAAGCATGCACATCAACAACACATATACCCTAGGGAAACCTTATACAGGGAGAAAAACCCCAACAAACGATATGCTTTTATTGCATTAATAATATATGATCATTTACAAATATCCACCATGAATGTTCTGCTCTTAAAGAGCTTTCCAAGATGACTCAGACCTGACAAAGACCTAAGAGACCTTGTTGAAATACACCTCGAATATGTTGCCTCTATTGTTGATATACAACACTGATATGTTGTTGATATATGCCTGTGATATGAAACCTCTATTGTTGATATACAACACTGATATGTTGTTGATATATGCCTCTGATATGCAACCTCTATTGTTGATATACAACATCGATGTGATACTTTGGTATGATGCCTCTTTATCATTGATATGCTCCTCTATTGCTTCTCCCTTAACCTGCATATCAAAAAGATGAACTACAAGGGATGATGGATTCAACTGAAGATAGGTTGGAAGTGATAATGGATACTAATATGGATGGTTTAAAAGGGGAGATCATGGAAGGATTGGAAAAGTTTTTAATAGAGAGGCCACATGAAAGTGACAATGTATCCCATGAAATTTGTGATGAGGACAAAAGGATGATGAATCAAGACTGGAGAAACTCCAAATTTTGGTTGAAGACCAACCACTTTCCTAAGATAGATATGAGGAAGTTTGATGGTAAAGATCCAATCACATGGATACTCCAGATGGAGCAGTTCTTTGATCTACATGATGTGCTACACACACAAAAGGTACGAATTGTGTCTTTATATTTAGAAACCAATCAATTTGTGTGGTATCGATGGCTTTGTTCTCGCAAATCACTTGTCACTTGGACAATTTTCATGGAAGAAATGGTAGCTCACTATGAGGATACAAGGAGCAATACTTTCTTCAACCAATTGATAAATCTCAAGAAAAATGGTTCAGTTGCAGAGCACATTGAGAAATTCCAAAGATAGAACAAAAAGGTAATGGATATTCCAGATGAGCACCTAATAGATGTATTCATAGGAACTTTAAAGGATATCATTCAACATGAGGTTCGCCTTTGGGAACACAAATAATTGAAGAATGTGTGCAGGGTGGGGAGAAATGTTGAAAGTAAAAATATGGCTATGGCTACTAGAAGGATCACTCCTAACATCTATCGAGAGAATAATTTTCCTTCTTCTAAACCACCTCAACCTAAAAGGTTGACACCTCAACAATTGGAGGAAAGGAAAGAAAAATGTTTATGCTTTAATTGTGACAAAAAGTACAATAAGGGACATAAGTGTGGTGAGAATAAATTATTCTACATAGATTGTGAAGAGGAAGAAGAACAAGAACCATCTCAAGATGAAAACGGAGAAGATATTTCTTTTGAAGAGTTGAATCCCACCATATCAGGTAATGCATTAGCTGGAATTAACACTCCTCAAACCCTCAAGATAGAAGGATATATCAAAAAGAAAAAAGCTAATAGTCCTAATTGATTCTGGTAGTACTCATAATTTCGTTCACTGTAAATTAGTCAAATCTCTCAATTGCTTTATATATCCAGCCCCAGAGTTTCAAGTAATGATTGCAAATGGAGGAACTATCAATTGCTCGGGAAAATTCCATAATATCAATATTACTATGGGGGAATATGTAATGAATAGTCCAATGATTGCTATACCCATGGGTGGTGTTGATTTCGTACTAGGAGTCCAATGGTTACAATCATTGGGAGCAATGGCTTTTAATTTTCAAGAACTTTTCATGAAATTTTCATTGGAAGGAAAGGAGATTGAGTTAAGGGGTATCACAGGGAAACCCAATAAGGTGATAAACTCTAATGGTATGAAAAAATTATTGAAAAAGGGGCATCAAGGTGTAATTGTACAACTATGCAGACTATATGTTCAAACATATAAGCCATCTATTCCCCTAGTTCTCCAAGGGATCATTGATAATAATTCCAAAGTATTTGAATATATTCCCATAGGTATTCCACCCACTCACTATCATGATCATGTTATTCACCTAATTCATGGGATTCTTCCTCCTAACATTAGGCCTTACAGATACCCTTATGCCCAGAAGAGTGAAATTGAGTGTATGGTTGAAGAAATGTTAGAGGTTGGCATTATTAGACCTAGCCAAAGTTCTTACTCTGCACCGATGGTAATGGTACTCAAGAAATAGGGCTCATGGCGTATGTGTCCAGATTATAGAGAGTTCAACAAGATCACCATTAAAGATAAGTTTCACATTCTCGTCATTGATGAATTATTAGATGAACTGCATGGAGCAATATACTTCAAAAAGTTGGATCTCCATTCAGGGTATCATCAGATTAGAATAAAGGAAGAAAATATCTCAAAAACAACATTTTGAACTCATTAAGGCCATTATGAATTTTTGGTCATGAATTTTGGCCTTACGAATGCACCTTCCACATTCCAAGGGTTGATGAATTCTATTTTCAATCCCTTCCTTCGAAAATTTGTGTTAGTATTTTTTGATGATATACTAATCTATAACAAGTCTTGGGAGGATCATGTTTGACATGTTGAAAGGGTGCTACAACTACTAAAGGAGAAACAGTTATATGCCAAACCATCCAAATGTTTCTTTGGGGTGAAGGAATTAGAGTATTTGGGTCATATTGTATCTCATGAAGGTGTCAAGGTAGACCCTAACAATATTAAGGCCATGATTGACTGTCTGATTCCCAAAACATTGAAGAATCTTAGAGGATTTTTGGGTTTGACAGGTTACTACCACAAGTTTGTTTGGAACTGTGGAAGAATAGCATCACCTTTAATGACATTAACTAAGAAGGATGCATTTTCATGGACTCTAGAGGCAACTCAAGATTTTGAACAACTTAAAGAGGTGATGTGAAAATCTCTTGTCTTGACCACACCATACTTCACAAAAACCTTTATTGTGGAATGTGATGCCTCGGGAAATGGCATTGGTGTTGTTCTAATGCAAGAAGGAAGACCCCTTTCTTTTGAAATTCAAACACTCAAGGGAAAGGACTTACACAAACCCATTTATGAGAAGGAAATGATGACAATACTACATGCATTGAAGCAATGGTTCCCTTACCTAATAGATAGGCACTTCAAGGTAAAAAAAGATCATGAAAGTCTTAAATACTTCTTGGAACAAAGACTATCTTCAGAAGAACAAAAAAAAATGGGTGACCAAGATGTTCGGTTATGATTTTGAAATCATCTACAAAAAAGGGAAGAAAAATTTTGTGGCAAATTCACTCTCAAGAAAGGATGAAGATGTTGAGGCCTTTCTTTGTGATATCTTGATCATCCAACCTAATTGGATAACAAAAGCAAGGGATGAATGGAATAATGAAGAAAAAATGTGGACTCTCATTCAAAGATTGCAGCAGGATTCCAGTGCATCAGATACATTTACATGGGAAAATGATTCACTATGGTACAAACATCACTCATATTTATGTAATAACTCCCAACTCAAACAAAAGGTACTTTTGGAATTGCACACCTCTTCGGTAGGAGGGCACTCAAGCTTTTGAAAAACCTATCATAGGGTCAAGAAGGAGTTTTTTTGGGATGGCCTTAAAACTGATGTTCAAAGGTTTGTGGAAGAATGTTTGGTTTTCCAACAAAATAAGGTGGAAAAAATTACGACCCCGTGTCTTTTACAACCATTATCCATCCCAAGTTAGCATTGGGAGGAGGTTTCCGTAGATTTCATCACAGGGTTACCAAAGTCTGAAGGAAAGAGTGTCATCATGGTGATTGTTGATATACCGACCAAGTATGCACACTTTTTTTCACTCTCTCATCCTTTAAAAGCCAGTACAGTTTCCACCGCATTCGTCGAGACAATTCAAAATCTACATGGAAGCACAAAGATTATTGTAAGTGACAAACATCCCATATTCACTGGACATTTTTGGACACAATTATTTTCTTGTTTGGGTACTCAATTGGCTCATAGCTCATCTTATCATCCTCAATCTGATGGAAAAACTGAGATAGTGAAAAAAATTCTAGAAGGCTACCTTCATTGCTTTGTCTTTGATAAAAAAAACACAATGGTTCAAGTGGTTACCCTTGGCAGAATGGTTGTATAACACTTCCTTTCATATTGCAACAAAAATGACACCATTTATGGTGCTCTATGGATATCACCCTCCATCCATCACTTCTTTTATAAAATAAAAATCTAAGGTTCAAGCAGTGGAAGATCACATCAAGTATCAACAAAAAGTTCTCCAACTCTTTAAGGACAACCTGACCATGGCACAGAATCACATGAAACAACAAACAGATCAACATCGTAGTGAAATAAGTTTTGAAGTAGGGGATAGGGTATTTTTAAGACTACAAACATATGTCTCTCAAGCAAGCTAAGAAGGATAATAAAATATCACCAAAGTACTATGGCCCTCATAATGTGTTGCAAAATATTGGTACTATGGCATACAAATTGAATTTGTCTGCATCTTCTCGAGTACACCCAGTTTTCCATGTTTCATGCTTAAAGAAGGTTATAGGTGACAAGATCCCAGTTCAAACTATATTTCCATAACTTGATGAGGAAGGAAAAATCATATTGGATCCTGAAGCTATCACTAACAAAAGAATTCACCAGTTGAGGAATAGATCCATTTCATATTATCTCATTAAGTGGAAGAAACTACCTGTTGAAGATTCCACTTGGGAAGATGAGTCTTTTATACAGAATCATCCAGAATTGATCAAGCGTTGCAGAAAACATTGTTATGAAGGGGAGGGGCATGTTAAGCCCTAAATAGTGGCACATTACCCCTTAATTGGGGCATATTACATTAGTATTGTTATTTTTTTTATGTCGTCTTGGGTCCATTAGTTGTAATTATACCTCCTAGTCTCCTATATATACCAAGGAGACCTTTTCATTTGAAATCATATTGTATTTGTGAACTCATATGATGTATAAGGAGGTTTCCCCCTTGAAGAGGCTTATTATCTTAATGTCTCTCTTTGTCAAGGCATTGAGTACTTATTCTGAGGTTTTTATGCTATTTTTATATTTGGTTCCTAACAAAAGTGGTATGTAAAATCTATTGAGCCAGGGAATAATCAAGGGCAGGCTTTCTCTTTAGCTCAGGTGAAGTAGAGTTTTATAGCATAATTTCGGTTACCTCAGTCAGAGCAATACGATATTTCCAAGTTGCAGGAGATAAAGTAGAGAGATGGTGACTCCACTTGGTAATACAAGAATAGATTTAAAGATGCTATCAGGAAGCTGGAAAATCCTATCCATGAGGATCATTAGAGAGAATGGTCTATTCATGCATTGTTACCTCTGACTCAAATCCCATTAACTCAACAAAGGACAACTACTTTGGGAGAATCGTTGGAACAATCCATGAATATTGTGGCTATGGCAGGCTATCCTAGAAGCTTGCGGGTTATGAGAACACCTAAAGATAAAAATATTGCGCAACTGCAGAGCCATATCTCCGCATTAACTGAGAAGATCTAGGATTTGGCCCTGCCTAAAGTAGGTCGATTGCAAGTATGATGTATTGGATATTATACAGAAGGTCATACAGCAGATGAATGTCCAATATTGATGGGTGCAGGACCCTCTACTAATATGATGGTGTATCCTCCAGTAGGACCATCAGGAGGAGTTGCACAAGTCACCGCTACAACGCCATTTCATGGGCTTGTTCAATACCATGATTTTCTAAGTCACCAAGTAGACCAAAGCAATGAGTATTGTGAGATCTACATAGGTCATGGGAACTCTACAAGGCATTTCCCCATTCTATAGAAATACACCCTTTCCCTGAATATTATGTATTGTGAATTTGGGGCTCGCCTACTCATACTACCAACCAATGTAGAGATTTGGATGCTCTCACAAATAGATTGGATTTATCTGCATTCAGAATCAATGAAACTCATCAAGGGTTTGGAAGAGGCCACAGAGGTCGAGGAAATTTCAGAGGTGGATGGACTGGTAGAAGAGGACCAGTTCATTGCTACAACTATGATGAGCAAGGGCATATCGCAAGAGATTTTCCACTTCCATGAAGACCATGGTGTGCACATTGAAATAATACTCACGCCATCAAAGATTGTCTTTATTTGATTTCCAAATGGGAATATTTTGCAATGCGAAGAGGAGATAACCTAATAAATTATGATCCCATACCTATAGCCGAAGGAAGAGAGTCCAATATTGATAGTGTCACTAGAGGAGGAGTTAAGATTGGTGTCGATATTGAAATTACCCATCACGTCAAGATCCTAAAGGTAGTACCTGATACTACCAAATATGATCCTGTGACACAGAAGGAATTCTTCAAGGATGCAGTGGAAATGTTCATAAAAAATTCTAATTCTATAATACTTGAGGTTGCAGAACCAAGTTTTAAGCCACACCCTTGCCAACCAAGAGTCGTTGGAGAATCACTTGCTTAAATGGATCCCTTGTGTAAGTCACTAAATTTTTTTGATATGTGGTTACAACTATTTTCTAACATATTGGATGATTAACAACTCACTTGGAAGTTGCATAACACAATCAAAGTGTCCCTAGGAGCCAAAGGAAACCCAGAAGAATCTATAGTTGCTAACCTTCTAGAAATGAATTCAAGTAGGTACAGAGAATAAAGAGGAGAACTAGGAGAGAATTCCAATTGAATGCTCACATTGATGATTATGAGATTTGGGATGTTATGTTTGACTTAGGCTTCAATGTCAACATATTTATAAAGAAGACTTGGGAAGCTATGGGAAAACCCAAGTTAGTCTACTCTCCTATTCAGTTGCAGATGGAAAATAAATATTGCATTTATCTAGTAGGAAGGATGAAAAATGTCAAGGTGGATTTGGCTAGTGTCAAAACAATGGTGGACTTTGAGGTCATTAAAATAATGGGGGGGGAAGATATGTACCTAGCTCTATTAGGCATTGACTAGGCCTACGAAAAACTATGCTATAATAGATCTTAAGAAAGAAACGATGATCTTTGAATCTGATGGAATGAAAGTGACTCAACCTCTAAACCCATATCAAGGCCCAAGGCATACCGACCCAACAGATGAAAATATGGAGCATAATGTTTTGGATCAACTGTACACTATGTCTGCAGGAAAATGATTAGATTACATTAATCCCACTGCATATGAATCTATAAGTTGACGAAGCATTCATTCGGTGGATGAATATTCTAAAGTAGTCTTTGACAATTAGTAACACGGAAGGTATGAAAATTTCTCGAGGCGTTGTGAAATTGTTAGAGAAGTAAGGTGGATTTGAATGGAAATCAAGGAGTATCCAACATACAATGGTACCTCATATCTGAACAGTTTTCTCATTGACATGGATGGTAAGGTTACGGTAGAATAGAGAATCTCAACACTTGACCTAGCCCTGAAGTCTTATCCATCCAGGTGGTGGGCCACTCACAAATAAACTCTCTCATCTTGAGACGAAGTCAAGATTTCTATACAATATCATTTTCTTTCGCTAACACAAGTACACCATCTTGGACAAGATCAGAAGAAGAGGAGTCAATTTATATCCTTGTAGATATAACGTTATGTTTAACCCAACTGAGCACATCGAGCATTGTTTAAAAGTATGGAAAGTTGTGCAAATTCCCTCTTATCTTTGGCCACACCAATTCTTCCATTCTATGGGCACTATTCCAAAAACATGGTATGTACACGAGGAGACCTGATGACAAACTACGTGATGGAAAATACTATAGAGTCAATTATGCCAAAAATTCTCTTTCTCTAGTAAGACTTATGAAATCACAGTTGTGTTGTAGAAAATCAAGAAAATGTTGTTTAGTACTGAATTTAATCCTAAACATCCACTTACAGTTTGTCATGAGAATGAACATTTGCTTGATTATATTTTTTACCCATCTCCTGTGAGAATTCCTATGGCTTGTAGAAAGATTGACAAGGAATTTGGAGATACTGAGGAGTTGGAGGAGATCAGACATTTAACCTTTCAAGAATCCACAGGAATAAGAGAAGTCAAGGATACTATATCAAGTGATACCAGTAGTTCATACACTAAACCTCTAAATTTGTGGAAAGTGAATATAGGAAGTGAGGAACATCCTAAGATGGCATCTATAGGAGACTATTGTGATGAAAAAACTATGATAGAGATACATGATCTGTTGCAAGAGTATGAGTGTTTTTTTCCTAAGAGTTTTTCATAACTAAAAGGGATTAAGGGATATTTGGGAGAGATGAAGATAGAGATCAAGCCCGATACTAAGCCAGTTAAACACAGACCCTGCTGCTTGAATCCAAGAGTCAAAGAAAAGGTTAAGAAGGAGATCGATAGAATGCTTGTAGATGGGTTAATTTTACTTGTGGATGAGGATGAGTGGATAGTCCTATTTTGATGCAGAGTAAGAAAGGTATTGATGATATACGAGTCTTTGTAGATTACAGGAGTTGGAATTTAGCTTGTGTACACAACCCTTTTTCTACTCCCTTTCTTGATGAAGTCCTTGATCAAGTGGCGGGAAATGAAGCTTACTCCTTTACCAATGGATTATCAGGTTATCATTAGGTTAGAATCATGAAAGAGGACAAAATAAAAACTAGATTTACACTGGGTGGGGTTCATTTTCTTATAATGTTATTCCCTTTGGGCTGAAGAACACCCCAGTTGTCTTCTCTCGAATAGTTATTATTTCTTTTTGTGAATTTATTCACAAGTTACTTGAAGTATATATGGATGATTTGTTGTGGACAGTCTATTTAAGGAACACATAGGCCTACTTCATTTGATGTTTGATCAATATCAATAGTTAAAAACCTCCTTAAATCTGAAAAAAGTGCATCTTTTGCGTGCCTTTTGGAAATTTGTTGGGACACATTGTATGTAGAGAAGGAGTACTGGTGGACCCTATGAAAGTTGTAGTCATTCTCAATATTCATCTCCCTACAACTGTCAAGCAGTTGCAATCCACTTTTGTTCATACGAGATACCTATGTTTGTCAGGAGCTACACAAGTATAATTGCACCTCTAGAAAAAAAATTGAAGAAGTTTGAAGTGTTTCAGTGGAATCTAGACTGCGATAAAGCATTTGATGTTTTGAAGGAAAAGTTGAGCACTGCCCCTATTTTGACATATCCCACTATTACATATGGGCAGATTATTCCACAAAAATTTTCCACGTTTCCATTAGTTTCATCTTTTTTTTAAATAGGGCGGGATTTTCATTGATATTGCCACTAAAGTTCGTCTCAATATCGACGAATAGGTTATTTTAACCTGGTCATAATTTTTGTCGCTATTTCCACAAAGGTTTGTGGCAATAGCAACGAAAATTTTGCCTATCTCAGTGGTCGGTGTTAACGGCTAGTTGACTACTTGATCTATATAATCCTGACTTTAAGAGACTTTACGACACAATTGCTATAGTTGCAACATTGTTCTTGGATTTTGTTTGAGCTGTTTATTTTTTCCATCACCCACCGTTTGAACAAATCCAATTCTCGAACTACATAGCTCGGATTTTGAACTTTCAAGGTTAGTATGTTTTTTTTTATTGATGTACTCATTTAACTTGTAATTTTTTGTTCAAATGTCCAAATTTCATGTAGCTTGGTTTTTCCTTGATAATATATTATATGTGTAGTACCATATTTCATGTCTTTGGTTTTTGGATCTA
>SNQJ01S0009096.1:198663-215952 GCA_010110895.2 Picea sitchensis | reverse complement strand
GACAAGGGGAAAATACTGAATCATACTGACTATTTACGTGACAAAGACACACGGCCATTGATTTTGACCTCTACATGAGAAATGTTTTTTCGGCATCAGTGATATTCTTTAGACATACATCCCTGACTACAACATCATATCCTGTCGATGTCGACGATGTATCGGTGATCGACGATTCGTGATGGTTAATGTTTCAGAGTTTCGTCCCTCGGAGTTCGTCGATGCCGAAAATGTATCGGCGATCGACGATTTGTTATGGTTGTCAGTATTTTGATTTAGATCTCGGATCTCGTCGATGCCGAAAACGTATTGGAAATGTTAAAGAACTATACTATAGACTATAATTTTTTGATCGACAACCATTGAAAAGTTTAAACCGTGTACATCTTAGGCCCTTCATGCCATGTTTAAAAAAAAATGATCCGTCAACAACCTCAAACAAATAAAAAATAATTGATAACAAGACTCAATAACAACATATAAATCCATCCATCCCACAACACTGACTCTGATTAAAAAAATGATAAGTGGTACCCAAAATGAAAGAAATTTTGCAAAGTATTTTAGGGTGTGTTGAGTTCTCAACAAGACCATAAAATTTGGGTGCTAGTTTCTGACAATGGTCATCCTTGAGGGAAGTTTTATTATAAGGTTGCAGTCGAAGAAACCCCTGGTATCATTCAACAAATTGACATTCATAGAGACCTTGATCTACCTATTTCTTCATACGATTATGGGCCATGGCCAAATTATCTTTAAGGGTATGGAGAATAGCCTCTCGGACTGTAAGCGTTTGGTCAACCGTCTGGGACTTCGAGACACCTGGAAGGTATGAGAGAACTAAAGGTGGTTTTTGTCCATATACTGCTTCAAAAGGAGTCATGTGAGTAGTTGTATGGTAAGAAGTGTTGAACCACCATTCAACTAGTGGTAACCATTGAGCTCACTGATTTTTCCTTTCTGATGCAAAACACCTAAAATATGTTTCCAAACACTTCTTGACAACTTCAGTTTGACCATCAGTCTGGGTATGATAATTTGGTCTGAGATGCAATTGGGTGCCCTGTAGCCTGAATAGTTCTTGCCAAAAATTGTTTGTGAAAGTGGGGTATTGATCAGAAACAATAGAATGAGGCATGCCATGAAGCTTGAAGACCCGATCCATGAAAATTTGAGCCACAATGGAGGTGGTGAATGGGTGTTGAAGAGAACAGAAATGATCATACTTGGAAAGACGATCAATGACCACCAGGATGACTGATTTATTTCTCGATTTAGGTAATCCCACAATAAAATACATAGAGATATCCCTCCAAATAATAGTTGGAATCGGAAGTGGTTGTAGTGTGCCAAGTGCTTTGACTGTTTCTCCCTTGTTACATGGACAAACATCACATTCTACCACAAAATTGTGAACGTCTTGTTTCATACCATCCCAGAAAAAAATAACCTTTGACCTGGTCATAAGTTTTGGTAAACCCTGAGTGCCCAGTTCTGGGTGTAGCATGAAGCTTAGAAAGTACAGTGGATTTAAGTTGTGACTGTTTACTTAAATAAAAATGGCCTTTGTAGCAAAGCTCATCATTGTGCCAAGAGTACCCTGGGGAAACTGGAGAATTGGCATGTAATTATTGGATCAAATGTGAAATTTTTGGAGCTTGTAGCCATTCCTGGCGAACAACTTCAAGCCAATCTGATACAACGAAGGAGAGAGAAAAAAGGGACCCTTCATATTCATATTTTCTTGAAAGTGCATCAACAACCACATTTTCTTTTCCTTTCTTGTAAATGATCTCATAATCATATCCAAAGTGCTTAGTGACCCATTTTTGTTGCTCCAGGGAGGAAGGGCATTGTTCCAGAAAATACTTGAGGCTTCAATGATCTGTCTTAATTTGGAAGCATTTCCCCAATATATAAGAGCGCCAAAGATCAACTGCATGCATAATAGCCAACATTTCCCTTTCATAGATTGATTGGACCAAATGTCGCTCTGAAAATTGTTTGTTGGTAAAGTCCAAAGGACGACCATCTTGCATAGGGAGTGATCCAATTCCTATCCCTGAAGCATCACATTCTAGGAAAAAGGTGTTTGTGAAATTAAGAAGGGCCAAGACTGGAGTGGTGCACATGGTCTCCTTCAAGGTTTGAAAGGCCTGATCAACTGCGGGAGTCCAAGTGAAAGAATTATTTTTAAGGAGAGCAGTGAGAGGTGCCACAATATCTCCATAATTCTTAAAAAAATTGCAATAATAGCCTATTCAACCCGGAAATCCATGCAATCTTTTGAGAGTCTTTGAGTGAGTCCAATCCTACATAGCTTCAATCTTTTTAGGATCCACCCTGACACCTGCCTTTCCAACAATATGACCCAAGTACTCGACTTCTGAGGTGCCAAAAGCAAATTTATATTGTTTGAGGAAAAGTTGGTGATGAGAGAGTAGATGTAGAACTTGATCCACATGAGCAAGACGGATTGTCCAGGTCTTACTATATATGAGGATATCATCAAAGAAAACTAAGAAAAAATGACAGAGAAAAGGATGGAAGACATGATTCATGAGGCTTTGGAAAGTGGAGGGAGCATTACAGAAGCCAAAAGGCATGACCAAAAACTCATAGTGGCCCTCATGAGTTCAAAATGGAGTCTTAGGAATGTCTGCCTCATTCATATGTATATGGTGGTAGCTAGAACAAATATCAAGTTTAGTAAAGAACTGGGCACGACTCAATTCATCCAAGAGGTCATCAATGATAGGAATGGGAAATTTTTCTTTTATGGTGAGTTTGTTGAGGGCGCGAAAGTCAGGGAACATGAGCCAAGAGGCTTCTTTCTTAAGGACCATGACCACAGGAGAAGAGTAGTGGCTCGTACTAGGATGTATAACACCTGCGGTGAGAAATTCTTGAACAATTTTCTTAATTTCATATTTTTGGGAAAAGGGATAACGATAGGGACAAACATTGGGAGGAAGGATGTTGAGGACAAGGGGAATTGAATGATAATGAACACCACGGGATGGAGGAATTCTCTAAGGAGTGGATAAAACAACTTGATTCTTGGAGAGGATGGATTGAAGAACCTGCGGCATAAAGGGTGTCTCAGTGGCATGAATACAATGGAGTTGTGCAATAATGCCAAAATGACCTTTTTTGAGGATATTTTCCATGAGATGGGAACTAATGATCTCCAGGAAACAGGCGGTGATGCCTTGGAACTTATGTTGTTGGCCCTCCTGGTTGAATTGCATGGTTAATTTCTTAAAATCCATGAGAATGGGACCCAGAGTCTTTAGCCATTCGACACCCAACACAATGTCACAACCGCCCATGTCAATAGAAAAGATATGAGATTTCATGTGGTACTGACCAATTTGGAGACAAACATTTTTGCAACACCCCCCACAATTCATGGACCTGCCATTGACAATCATGATTTCAAAATTATTGATGATACGGATATAACAATTAGTTTCATGGGCAATGCAACGATGAATAAAATTATGGGTGTTTCCACTGTCAACAAGGATGATGAACTTCCTATGCTTAATGTAACCAATTATCTTGAGGGTTTGGGGAACAAAGAACCCAGTGAGAGAATTCAGGGAAATGACCGGTTCAGTGGGTTCAGGTGACTCAGCCATAGGGGGAGCCTCGACATAATCTTCCAAAACATCCTCGGAGATGGCCATAAAAATATTTTGTTCCCTACACTTGTTCCCAAGAAAATATTTGTCATCACAATTATAATAAAGGCCTTTGAGTGGGCATTCAACCATTTATTCCCTAGTTAATTTCTGGATCTTTAGTGGAGTGGAAGGAGGAGTGGGAGTGATTGGTTTAGGGAGAGGAATAAAGGACAATTTTTGGGTTTGAGAAGAGAAAAATTGTTGTCCTTCCTTATCTCTTTTAGTAGCTTCCACCCAACTCTGAGGCTGAGCCATGAGGACATGGGAACAAATCTCATCTTTGAGGGCACTGATAAAACATTCTCGGAAAAAAGCATCATACATGCCCTCTGTACAAAAATCCAATTGCTCAAAAGCGGCTATAAAGTCTTCCACTATGCCAGATTGTTTCAACTTTTTCAAACGGCCTAAATGGTTGGTGTCAGTGTCAAAGTGTTCATAAAATTCTGTCACAAATTGTGTCCAAGCCACATACCCTTGGCGGGTATTTTTTCTCCATTTCCACGATTGCCAATGTTCTTGATGTAGATGGAGAAAACGATATCGGAGTTTGGCCAACTCATCTGTAATTCCATACAAAGATAAATAATGTCCCATTTGAGTTAACCATCCAATGGGATTTGAGCCATCAAATTTGTTCACATCCACACACGGAAGGCGTAGGTCATGATAAAAGTGATGGGGCTGAAAAGTCATGGAATTAGAGGAATTTTCACCTTCGGAGTAAAAAGGTGGGTCAGAGGAGGGAATATCTACATGGATATTCAGTTTGGTGCAGATTGTGCTAGTGAATAATGAAAGATGGGTAGCAAGTTCCTATTTGATGGTTTCCATTTTGGCGTCTGTGGAGGAATGCATGTTTTTATTGATGGTGGAAAAATTGCATCTATGGAGGAATGCATGTTTTTATTGAAGGTGGAAAAATTGGCACTCATCTGCCTCACTTCTTGTAGTGTCTCTGTGAAATTAGTGGACAAGGAATTGAACCGAGCGTCCAAGTCTTGGCTACGGGTGTGGGCGATGATGAAGAGGGAAAACGAAAAGGGACGGGTGGGACCACACCAAAAATGGGTTATGGGTGAAATTTATCACGAAGATCAGGGTGACGAGGGGAATCCAATGGGGTAAGGCCCAAATAAGGGTGTGGAAAGGGGGTCGGGTCCATGGGAAAAAATAATTTTGTTGAAAAATGATAGGTATGACTGTGATAAGGGAGAAGAGAGGAATCCAATGGGAGAGGGCTCAAATAATGGTGCCAACAGGATCCAATCATTTTTTTGTTTTACTCCTGCAAATCTATACTCTGATCTGAAGAATACTGCAGTTTTGAAATGCCCAAATTCTTAACAGGAAGAAATATGTAGTAATTTTGCAACCCAAATGTAGGAGGGATAGTTACGCAACAATAGATCTTGTCTGTTATATTTTTGTTTCCGTCCCAAGTGTTAGGGTATGCAGGGTGTCTACAAGAAAGGGTTTTCCCTGTGCTATAACTCTTTGATATATGTACAGGGTCCAACAGTAGTACTCGACCCAATATCTCAGGGCACCAACTAAGGAGGCTAGATCGTGCCCTTAGTCGTACTAACCGACTACCCAAGTACTAGAGAGTATCGTCCCGAGTGTTGTTCTCGATGGCACTATAGCAGTCAAGAGGCTGATCGATTTATCTATGGAGGGCTTCAGAAGATATAGGTCGATCTGTATACATGTGATGTCTAATGCGCTACCACTCGATGGGGTACCAACATGGGTTACAACGGTGGCCAACAAATGTGCGCTTATGTACCACTTGTATTTCCTGCATGTACGACCCATCGAACACAGGTTTATATGCATAAAAACAGATCTTTGTATCTTTAAGACGCCAGAATACGTCTCTACCTTGAAAAAAAATTAACCCACAATTTTTTGCCAATGAAAGTGCTCTAATACCACTTGTAGTATTCTAGATATAAAATAGTATGCATAACATAAATATTTTAGCTAGAAATGGAAGAACACAATTATATAAGCATAACAATACCAAAATAACACCAGAAAGAGCACCTTGATTAATGATAGCAATTTTCACTTGCCTCTTCGAGGGGGCAACCTCCAACAAAGCAGAGCTCTATTACAATAATATCCAAGACAAAACTTCTCATACCCTCTACTCCTATTTATACTAAATTTGTCTATCCAAAAGAGCAATCTAGAGGAAGATCCTTCTAGAAGTGAAAGCTTCTATTAGGTCTTATTACATTTGACTTATTCCTCCTTATTTATAGGCCTTATTAATATTGGCGCTCTGATACCACTTGTTAAGTTCCAAAGACCTTAATATAAAAACACCACAGTAGATCCAATAACAATAGAGAAAAAAATCTCACTTTATTATTATGAAAACCCTTGAGGTGGGGAAACACCATACAATAGATCCTATTATGGAAGGGATCCACTCCTATTCACTTATCTCTTTGAAAGGGAAACCTCCTAATGAGATATTGCTCCAAATAAAATAATTCTTTACTTTCCCATTACATTTCTTAAACCCCTTTATATAATGTTACTAACAAGCTAAGAACATTCCAGAGGAGGAATCTTCTAGTAAGTTCTCTTACATTTATTTCATTCACACTAGGCCTTATTTTTTAAAAGTGGCCTTTATACATAAGAATACTTATGTACTATTATTCCCCTTGGGAACCTCCCTAGGTACCCCATACTATTCCCCCTAGCTACACTACACCCTACTGTACAATTTTCCCTTCTCTATCGTAGACTTCACCAAGTTAACACATACTTTGTTTCTACCTCATASMATGCCTCACATAGAACTATGTTCAAACTTCACTGACATCTCCTTGTGCATCCGACCCTTGGCTAATTTTCTTCCATCTTCGCATCTTTTCCTCAACTCTTCCTTGCCTCATAACTTTTCCTTAATTGCTTGAATTTTTTTCTATTCCTTCTTCCTCCCTTCTCTCTTCCTTGGTTGTGCACCCTTGTGCTCTTGTATGGATTCCAAATGTCACCTTCACGATTTKTCGTTCCCTTTGAGTTTTCCACATCCCTTGGCAGACCAATGCACACAAATGAATCGACATGCCACTTCACGGACACAGTACTCCCAAACAAACCTGCATGCCCATCAACCATTACATATATTGGAACGACGTGCCCCATCATTAGGCATGCACCCCTTTCTTTGTGCTCTTCTTTGTGTAGATTATCATGACTTTTCATGGGTGTGCCAATGGGGTCATTCAACCTCTCCAATGTTCCTATGTGGCCAAGGGCAGGCGGTTCCACTCCTTGGGTGCTTGCCCAAGTCGGCCTATCCTTACCCAAATGCAACCCAAGTCTCCATCAACTGTCATAAGGAAAGTGGGTGTTTTCCCCCTTGGTGTCACACGTCACCATCGTGCGCCCAAAGTGCTCTTTCCCACACCCTCATGTCTTCGTTCGTTGAATTGATCACATGCCCCTTGTGTCCTCTTCCTAACTCATCCTTACGTCTTCCCGAAGAGTGTGCATGCTTGGTAGGTGTCATGGGAGACCTTACACTGTACATAATGAAAATAAAGAAAACAACACTGCAAACTCTTCATAATATCAATAACTTAGTAATAAAAGTAATGAGAAGATATAAAAATCATTGAAATTAATATTTTAATTCGGAAAAGAGAATCCAAAACTTTGTATTCATAAGAAAAATGGAGAAGAAGATTACATTAATAACATGGTCATTTTTAGTCCCTAAATTTGCACTTGACTGTGAGAGGGAAAGGTAGGGCATCATCAAGTTATTGCAATGGTTTTATGAACAATATTTATAATGATTTTTTGAGATGGTTTGAAAGGTTGGGTCAAGTACAATGCAAAGTATCAATCTCAAATAAGTAAGAGCAAATCACATCTCACAGACTTAGTAAATGGTAGTCAATTCAATAATCAGATGACAAAGGAATATGAAAGATAAAGAAGTATGCAAGCTTTCAATTTGTCCACTCACATATGAAACTTTTAATCTCAAATATCATTCAAGAGAAAAGAGACATGTACTTGAAAACAAATCCGATTATGAACAAGCAAACAACAAAATTTCCACTGACTTAGTCGCAAACATAAAACAATCAAATGCTTAGCACAAGATTAACATGCATTCAAGTAAGAAAAAGATAGAAATATAGACAATAATATAAATCTGACCATCAAAAATATTTTTCCATTTATTATCAAGATGAAATAGTTCTTTCCTTTACAATGTCTTCTCAAAATTGGCTAATGGTTCCCAACCAATCCACCAATAACTTCTCCTTCTACCATGTTTATATAAAAAGAATACATATTTATCAAGATTCAAAATAAATGGATCTGAAAACCTCCTCATCTATATTTAGTTTCTGTTTCAAATAATCAAGGAGGAGATCATATCTTATCTCCAAGTCGAATTGATGAGGTGGGTTATCAACTGTTGTCCATGAGATTTTTTAGGAAAATAAATCTGGCAAATTCCTGAAACATAGGGTCCAAAAATATTTTCGTATCTTCCAAAATATGAGAGTTGTGTAAAAACCTATATAGGTTTTTGTGAAGGGGACCATTCCAAACAAAAACCTCTTTTGGTTTCCAAAAATTAATCTCCAGCTTCTTTTAAACCTCGCCAAAAATTGGTCACTAAAAGAGGAAATCATTTATTGTGAAATATCTGAAAAATAGGCCTCAAATATATATTTGAACCTCTTAAACTTTGATAGTTGTGTAAAAACCGAGAGAGGTTTTCGTGAAGAGGCCACTTCCCAACAAAATCCTCTTTTTTTCTTCAAATAATTAATCTCCATCATTTCAGAAACGACTCTTGAATATAAATACTAAAACAAGAAAAACAAACAGAGTATTGTCTATATTTGATTTCTGTGTTTTTTTTTTTTTTGATACTCTGATATGGATTCCTTTGTTGTCTTCAGGCTCATCATTTGGAACAAGAAACTTCATCGTGGGTGTGAATGTCCAACTCTTCCTCTATTTTTTTCTTATTTTTTTGTGCTTTGGTGGCCTAATTGTAGCTTTTAATTCTTTCACCCTATCATTTTCATCCCTTATTTCCATTCTGATTTCTAGATGTTCTTCAACTGGAGAAGAACGATTCAAGTCAATAGAGAAACTAAGATTTTCTACTTTTAAATCATTCTTATAATCCTTATAATATGAACTACCATCAATCTCCTCTACTTCAACATTATCTAACATTTTAATCCCCTGATAATATTACATCTTTGTCTCTAGGAAACAATCAAATTCTGATTTGATCTCAACCTCAAATGGATTATTTTCAAGATCTATTGAATAACCCTTTTTCAGAGATGATTTGGGTAAGGTTTTGGACTTTATACTTAGTTTTTTGGAATGTCTGGTCACATGCTTCATGCGGTGATGTGCTACCTGTTTGCACTTCCTATCATTTTGTTGTTCTTCCATAGTATCATATTCATCTTTAGGCTCTAATTTGACCTTTTTCCCTTTGTATGAAGAAGTCATAGGTGATTGTCCCTTTTCCTCCCCTGCACTTTATGTTGTCTCATCAAAGTTCTAAGAAAATATCAAAGAAATTCCCTCATGATAGCCTTGTAGCATTGAGAAGAAGTTAAACCACCCTGACCTTCTGATCCTTTGCGAAATCTCTCAGTAAGTTTCAAGCAATTCAATGCCCTCTAGTTCTAGTCAGGTAACTTTCCCACTTTTCTTAGGTTCCATAATGCAGATCATTGATTTTCAGAGTCTGTCTAGGGTTTCTATCAGCAACAACTATAGATTTTCTGAAAATGTTGTGGAAGAGTTTGGTGACCTATGATATGATTTAGAGTGAAGGAGTACAACCCCGATCTCTTTGAATGAGTATAAAACTGAGGACATGACTTTGATATTTAATTGTTAATCATGTTGGGTTTTAGGATAATATCTCAGGCATCCTCAGACATGATCTTGTGAAGTGGTGCATGTGAAATAATGATTAGTCCTGGAGCTACAAGAATAGCGTTATTCTTGTAGTGCATTTTCCCATAAGCAAAATTTCAAATTTGAAATGAGAAAAAGACTATTGACTTGATGGAAAGATCCTAGAAGTATAATTCTAAGCTTAATCACACTAATGCATGTTGAAATAAAGCACACTTTAAAAACTATAGAAAAAGAAAAAGAGAATAGAATAAAGCTAGGAAAGGATAGGGAAGGGAAAAGGTTTTCTTTTCAGTCATTTGCAAAATCAAGGAATAACACTGGCTCCTTCTGGGGATAAAGTTTCATGATGACCAATTCCTTTATCTCCATGATCATCATCAACTTTTACTGTAATTATTTCCTACCAGCCATTCCTTTATTTGCAATCCAAAAATAACAACCACAAAACTGCAAGTAGTCTTTCCATTGGGCTTATGGAGTCTTTATTACTAATCATACCAATAAATTAAAAACAAACTGCTCAGATGCAAGCTTATTTAATCATCCTACTACTTCTAACCGGTAGGAGCAAGCTAATCATGCGATATGAAATTTCCAATATAGCCAATCAAACATTAAAGTGATAGAATGGCCAACATGTTTGCGACTTAATGAGTTAATGCAAAAAATATGGAATTTTTGCAGCATAAAGCTAATGGGAAGGCAATACTTACAACTACAATCTTCTCTAATTCCAAAAACTACAAAACTTTAAACTCGTGAAAATATGAACTCCATGTAGACAGCCACAGGATCCTGCCAATGGTGTTGCATCTCCAGCTGATATAAGAAGCCATATTGTTGCTCTATAATTTATGCTCCATTTATGAGAGCATAATTCATTTGAAGATCAATTTTTTTTATCAAAAGCATTTGGAACCTGCTAATATGATTCTTGGATAACATTGTTCAAAGTAACATTATCATCATGAGAATCAAGAGGTTGATCCCCATCTTCCACACTGCCTTCAAATGCATAACTATCATGCACTAGCTCTGGATCCTCAAGGATGATGGACTGAATGCCTTCATGAATTTGCTTGTTAGAATTTTTCATATCATCAATATCCGGATCTAGGACTTCAAGATAATCATCATACTCATCAAATAAAATATGATTTGAAAAATTTTCTGAACTCTGAAAACCAAGGACCTCTACTTCATGATCATATTGAAAAAATGAGTGCATATATGTTGCTTGATCATCATTAAATTTTTGACCATAAGACACATATGAAACAACATCAAATACATTTGCAACTGTTGGTTTTTCTTCCTCATCTATAGTATGGTATTCAACAAGAATTTATTCAGTCAACAACTGATCTTCAAACAAATTAGGAACAACATTTGTATCATAGTCACTACTATTAGAAACATTTGGATTGATGCCAAATGCATTTAAAGTATCATTGTTATGAATTTCAAGATTAGAATGATGAAAATCTTCCCGCTATAAGACAAATTTAGAAGAAGATATGACTGATAATGAATCTTCTTCATCTTCCTCGATGTAATCATCCTCTTGATCGGTAGTGCTCGAGGAATCAACTGCTAAATTATGAATATATAATGCATATCTCTCACAACAATGCTCAAAAATCCTTTCAGATGGGTAAATTCTCTTGCAATGTGAATAAAAAATATCATGAAATACCTTCAAAGAGGAAATACTAGAAGTAGATAGAGTTTTGTACCATTTCCTTGCATATCCATCCAGTGAATACATGAACATTTTCATCAATACATCTTCATGATGTATATACATTTGATCCATGCATTGATGAAACTCAATCAAATGTAGTGCCGAATTGTCCTCATCATTTTCTCCGAACTGTGGAAGGCAATATCCCCATGTATCTATAGTGGGAACATAATTAGGGAAATCAACAATATCAGAGAAATTAAATGGTGCAAACCTCTGTGCTAAAATAACTTTCATAGCCTTCGACATCTTGGATCAGTGGAGTTGCCAATGAATTCTTCCTTCATGCAGTCGCCAAGTGAATGATACAGACAGAAAAAGTGTCCAACTCATGTTCACCATCAATAGATAGAATTGATCGTTGTCGTTCTCCCAGGGATAAATACTTTGTTCCTCTGTCCCCGACAACAACGCCAAAATATGTTAGTCCCTAAAGTTGCACTTGACTATGAGAGGGAAAGCTGGGGCATCATCAAGTTATTGCAATCGTTTTATGAATAAGATTTATAATGAGTTTTTTATATGGTTTGAAAGGTTGGGTCAAGGACAATGCAAAGTATCAATCTCAAATAAGTAAGAGCAAATCACATCTCACAGACTTAGTAAATGGTATCCAATTCAATAATCAAAAGGAAAAGGAATATGAAAGATAAATAAGTATGTAATATTTCAATTTGTCCACTCACATATGAAACTCTTAATCTCAAATATCATTCAAGAGAAAAGAGATATTTACTTGAAAAAAATTATGATTATGAACAAGCAAACAACAAAATTTCCACTGACTTACTCACAAATAGAAAACAATCAAATTATTAGCACAATATTAACATGCATTCAAGTAAGAAAAATATAGACATAAAGACAAGAATAGAAATCTGACCATCAAAAATCCTTTTCCATTTAGTATCAAGATGAAATAGTTCTTTTTCTTTACAATGTCTTCTCAAAACTGGCTAATGGTTCCCAACCAATCTACCAATAACTTCCCCTTCTACGTTGTTTATATAGAAAGAATACATATTTATCAAGATCCAAAAGAAATGGATCTTAAAACCTCATCATCTATATTTATTTTATGTTTCAAATAATCAAGGAGGAGATCATATCTGATCTCCAATTTGAATTGATGAGGTGGCTTATCAAATGTTGTCCATGAAATTTTTTAGGAAAATAAATCTCGCAAATTCATGAAAAATATGGTCCAAAAATATCTTTGTATCTCCCAAACTATGATAGTTATGTAAAAACTGAGAGATTTTTTTGTGAAGGGGCTCGTTTCTAATAAAAACCTATTTTTGTTTCCAAAAATTCATCTCCAACTTCTTTTAAACCTCGCCAAAAATTGGTCACTAAAACATGAAATCATTTATTGTGAAATCTCTGAAACATAGGCCTCAAAGATATATTCAAACCTATTAAACTGTGATAGATGTGTAAAAACCGTTAGAGGTTTTTGTGAAGGGGCCCATTCCCAAAAAAAACCTCTTTTGGTTTCAAATAATTTATCTTCATCGTTTCAGAAACGTCTATTGAAGATAAAGACTAAAACAGGAAAAACAAAACAGAGTACTGTCTATATTTGATTTCTGTGTTTCTTCTTTTTTCTTGATTCTCTGATATGGATTTCTTTGTTTTCTTCAGGCTCTTCATTTGGAACAAGAAACTTCATCGTGGGTGTGAATGTCCAACTCTTCCTCTGTTTTTTGCTTCTTTTATGTGCTTTGGTGGCCTAATTGTAGCTTTTAATTCTTTCACCCTGTCATTTTCATCGCTTATTTCCATTTTGAATTCTAGATGTTCTTCAATTGGAGAAGACCGATTCAAGTCAATAGAGAACCTAGGATTTGCGAATTTGAAATCATGCTTATAATCCTTATAATATGAACTACCATTAGGCTCCTCTGCTTCAACATTATCTAACATTTTAATCCCCTGATAATCTTGCAGCTCTATCTGTAGGAAACAATCGAATTCTGATTTGATCTCAGCCCCAACTGGATTATTTTCAAGATCTGTTGAATAACCCTTTTTCAGATATGATTTGGGTAAGTTTTTGGACTTTGTACTTAGTTTTTTGGAAGCTCTGGTCACATGCTTCATGGGGTGATCTACTACATGTTTTCACTTCCTATCATTTTGTTGTTCTTCCATAGTATCATATTCATCTTTAGGCTCTAATTTGACCTTTTTCCCTTTATATGAATAAGTCATAGGTGATTGTCCCTTTTCCTCCCCTGAACTTTCTGTTGTGTCATCAAAGTTCTAAGCAAATATCAAAGAAATTCCCTCATGATATCCCTGTAGCATTGCGAAGAAGTTAAACCACCCTGCCCTTATGAGCCTTTGTGAAATATCTAGGTAAGTTTCAAGCAATTCAATGCCCTATAGATCTATTCGGGTAACTTGCCCGCATTTCTTAGGTGCCATAATTGAGATCACTAAATTTCATATTCTATCTAGGGTTTTTGTTAGCAACAACTATAGATTTTCTGAAAATATTGTGGACGAGGTTGGAGACGTGTGATATGATTTAGAGTGAAGGAGTACAACCCCGATCTCTTTGAATGAGTATAAAACTGAGGAAATGGCTTTGATATTTAATCGTCAATCATGCTGGCTTTTAGGATAAGATCTTGGGCATCCTCTAACATGATCTTGTGAAGTGGCGCATGTGAAATAATGATTACTCCCGGCGCTACAAGAATAACCCTATTCTTGTAGCGCCTTTTCCCATAAGAAAATTTTCAAATTTGAAATGAGAAAAAGACTTTTGACTTGATGGAAAGATCCTAGAAGTCTAATTCTAAGCTTAATCACACTAATGCATGTTAAAATAAAGCACACTTTAAAAACTATAGAAGAAGAAAAAGAGAATAGAATAAAGCTAGGAAAGGATAGGGTAGGGAAAAGGTTTTCTTATCGGACATTTGCAAAATCAAGGACTAACAGTCACCTAGAAGGAGTCATGAAGATGACCTTAGAGCTCTCTCTTTAGGATTCTTCCCATTTTTAATACTTTCTCTTTGGATTGGGAACTATCTCAAAGAATCTTTTCTCCATAGTAGAGAAAGAAAATATCAACACCAATATCAATGAGTGACAATGAATAGATTACAACTATGACTAAATCTTGAAATAAACTTATGCAATGGATACTTACATTCATTAAACTCCTTTAACTTATGAGGAAACCTTGTATTTATAGGTTTTATTTAGAGAAATCCATGCATGGGATGTGGAGATGTTTCCCAAGTTGGACCATGCAATTGCCTTGATAACTTTAGTAGTTTATCCCAATAAGAAAAAAACACAATCTTTTGAGATTTTCCAAACTTTTAGTGTGCATTGAAACATTCTTATAGAAAAATTTGATGCGCTGGTGTTATACACAAAGATTATATGGGTATGGAAGGATTACTCATGCACCTTACACAACCTATAGAATTGATGTGTTGCACAACCATAAATTGGATCAATTGCATGATTTGACTTTCGATCTTCATAGATAACTAAGGTATTTCTTATGTTTAATGCAACATTTCCTTCATTGTGTTAATGAGTGGTCATAATTGATGTTTTTGGCGAAAACCCTTTCATTTATGCAAGTGGGCAAAAACAATGTCATAGCATATGCTCCTTGACGTGTGAGGTTAAGAGAAAAAATGTATAACCAAAATATATCATAGTTTATTTTATGGAACAGAGAGAGAGATAGAGAGAGAGAGAGTCTCGTTTAGGTGAACCCAACCTTGGAGAGAGACAAAGAGATAAATCCACCTACATGAAAACAATTTGTGTAGTATGGAGCTCCACACTCTTAAATAAAGAGTATGGAGCTATAATTCAATATTTCATAAGACATGATAATTGATAAGGTTTTTCAAATATGGTAGCAAGCTAGTGGTATTATATATGAAGAAAAACTCCATGGGTAAGTGCGCTTGAGCCAGAGGATTCTTGAGATGGGTAACCTTCCTAGGAAGTCTTCGTTACTAGGTGAAAGTCCCAAAGGTAATGATTGAAATTATGTGATTCATTGTTCACTGGTTTCAATCCCACTCGTTCACCCCTGTGAAGTTCACTTGATGCAATGAATGATAAGTTGAATATTCAAAATCATGAGAAATTGGTCATTAGTTAATGGTGCTCATGCAAAATGGTCATAGACAAATGACTTTGAATACACAATTAATCCAGAAAAAAAAAATGATATATCATAATGTTTCACCATGGAAGCCCCCCTCTTTCTTAAATAAAGAATATGGAGCTCTGATTAAATAGTTCATAAGGCAAGATACTTGCTAAGGTTTTGAAAATGGGGTAGTAAGCTAAGTGGGCTTCACTATGGAGAAAAACTCCATAGTTAATTGTGCTTGAACTATAGGAGTATTGGGTTGGGTGACCATCCTCATAATTCCTCATTATTAGGTGCAAGTCCAAAAGGTGATGATTGGCATTGTGTGATTCATTTCATTGGCTTCAATCCCCCTCCTTCACCATTGTGAAGATCACTTGATGTAATTAGTGCTACATGGACTATTCAAACTCATCAAAAATTGGTCATTAGTTAATGGTGCTTTTGGGAAAAGGTCATAGATGAATGACCTTAAATTAACAGTTAATAAAAAGAAGAAGACATGTATCATAATGTTACACTATGAAATCCCTCCTCATTCTTAAATAAAGAGTATGGAGCTCTAATTGAATAGTTCATAGGGCATGATACTTGCTAAGGTTTTGTAAACGAGGTAGAAAGATAAGCAGGCTTGAGTATGGAGAAAAACTCTATGGTTAAGTGCACTTGAGCCAAAGGATTCTTAGGATGGGTGACCTTCCTAGGAATTCCTGGTTACTAGGTGCAAGTGATGAAGGTGATGATTGGCACTGTGTGATTTATTTCACTGGTTTGAATCCCACTTATTTACCCCTATCAACATCACCTAATGCAATAAGTGCTAAGTGGATTATTCAGACTCATCAAAAATTGGTCATTGGTTAATGTCACTCATGGGAAATGATCACAGATTAATGACTTTGAATACAAAATTAATCTAGCCAAATAAAATGATTTCTCATAATTTGTGAGTTTAATACACTATAATATTTTTGAATGAGGTGGACATATCTAGGCTTGTGTAATAATTAATTTAAGTATAAGATGAAACTTTGGCTTTTGTAACATGATACATATAATGTCAAATCACAATATATTTAAAATAAATGTTGCTTTTGGCCAAAATATGTGATGAATGTGTGCGGCCTTAATGAGGGAACAAAATTGGTACAAAGGAAGCTCAATAAAAGAGGTCTTGGAACACATTGATAGCTCATTGTCTGTAAGCCTATAATGATGGCTCATGAGAAGGATGAAAATAGAGATGTACATATTAAATGGTCTTCCATATGAAAATAGAGAATGCAATAATCTCAATGTACTAAGTTCTCCACAATGTGATAATTAAGTGTGGTTGTGATCCATAAATGAGGGACTTATAGCCCACTCCACCAACACAGATAATTTGCAAAATCAAATTCTTGATATGTGTTTCTCTAACTTATGCATAGATATTTGTTCTTTGGATGGCTACAAGGCCTAATTTCTTGGTTCATCTTTGAGTGCAACTACTCTTTAGGATTATAGGTATGGCTTGCTCTCTAGTGTAACCTGGACATATCAATGGAAGCTAATTACACAATAACAATCTCGCCATTAAAGACCAAGACTTTGCAAATACTGTGTCACTGAGAACTTTATCTTCTTTCAATACCATGTCAAAAGTTTCTTTCATTCTCAGAATTTCTTCATAACAGTTTAAGAAGAAACTTCTCCACTACACTCTCACCCCACATCCACTTAATTACCATCTCCACTACACACTCACCCCTCATCCACTTAATTACCATCAACTA